>JAJJMB010010850.1:123319-185819 GCA_023531105.1 Papaver atlanticum | reverse complement strand
GTTCTTGCGGGTCTGTTGCTGGTGGATAAAAAAACTACAAAAACATTCGGATGCACCAAAATTAATTCAAATTATTACTAAAGAAAACCACCAAATAATAACTGAAAAATTAATACATAGATGTTACCCAATCTTTATGGCCATCGACCCGCTGTCTCCCTTGGATAAACCAGCTCTCTGGAAATTCGTGCCGGTATCTATATAACGAACCGAATAGAACCTGGCATGGTTGTTTGCGTCAACGACGTCGTAGTTTTGTGATAGAGTTTTCTTGGTTCACAGTGTTGACACCAGTGTTGTTGACCTGATTGTTAGCAATACTCATTCGGAAATAAGTACATTATATTTGTGAAAGCTCTTGAAGAGATCTTAGTTTCTCAAATATAAAAACTTTAGAGAAAGACAAACAGATTTACAAAAAAATTCCAAGGTGTTGGAGGGTTAATGTACCAAATGATTTTGACGTTGAAGCATGCATATTGTTCGAAAAAAATAAGGGTTTAAGCATCAACGAGATGATGAAAATACTCAAGTCGATGAAGTTCATAGCAAGATCATTGTTAATAAAACATTAATTGTGTCAAAGATTTTTTTTTAATTAAAACTCATTAATAATAGTGTATTGTCATTATTGTTTGAATTTGAAATGAAAATTAAATTAATTAAGAAATAAATTATGGTTGATTTTGTTTTTCCCAAATAAGTATCTACAATCTCATCTTGTCGATTGTCTGAACAAAGTAGATTGGTGTATACAACTCCGAGGAAATATAAAGTTTATGATTGATTTTTACCATGGAAATGATATATTTTCACATATCTTGTATTATTTTGGGAATTTAAACCAATGGCTTTATAATTTTTATTTTCGTTTGTTAAGACTATAGTTTCTTATTTGAAAATTGCACAAAAGAACGGCTGTAAATAGATTTTTAACAACTTACCAATTCCTTAGCTTTCTTTTCTTCTTCCAAGAGACGTAGTTTTGCTTTCTTTCGTGACCGAATCTCTTCTCTACGTTCTTGCCGGTTTGTTGTTGGAGGATAAAAAAACTACAAAAATATGCAAACACACCGAAAATAATTCAAATTATCAGTAAAGAAAACCAACATATAATGACTGAAAAATTAATACATAGATATACCCAATCTTTATGGCCATCGACTCGCTGCCTCCCTTGGATGAACCAGCTCTCCGGGAATTCGTGTCGGAATCTATATAACGAACCGGATAGAACCTGACATGGTTGTGGTTTGAGTCGACGACGTTCTAATTTTTGGATAGATTTTTCTAGGCTCACAGTGTTGATACCAGCGTTGTTAACCTGATTGTTAGCAGTACTCATATGAAAATAAGAACAATATAGCTGTGAAAGGTTTTGAAGAGATCTTTTGGAGGGTTGATGTACCAAACGATTTTGAGGTTGAAGTATTTTTAGTGTTCTAATAAATATGGGTTTAAGCATCAACTTGGTGATGAAAATACTTAAGTCGATGAACTTAATAGCAAAGGTCATAGTTAGTAAAACATTAACTATGTCAAAGATTTTTTTTAATTAAAACTCATTAATATGTATAATCATTATTGTTTGTTTGAATTTGAAATGGAAATTTAATTAATTAAGAAATAAATTATGATTGACTTTTTTCTTCAAATAAGTATCTACAATTCATCTTGTCGTTTGTCCGAACAAAGTAGATTAGTCTATCATCCCAATATTTAGATACTTACCAGACTTGACAATTTTTACAAGTTTTTTTCTCTCGTGGAGGCTATTTAGAGCAGGCGTACAACATGGGTTGTACATTCCGAGGAAAAATAAAGTTTATGATTGATTTTTACCATAGAAATAACATATTTTCACATATCTTTTGTTATTTAGGGTTTTAAACAAATGGTTTTATAATTTTTTGTTTTTTTGTTAAGACTATAGTTTGTTATTGATATTATTTCCTGATGGTCAAATTCTTATTATTCTTTTAGATAGTTTTGTTAAATTTGGTTTTTCTTGGTTAACATATATAACGTTGTAATGGTTATTTTTTAGTGAAAGATTTATCTTTCTGAAAACGACCGTTAACAGTTTATATGAGATAAATAGAACTAGAATTACTATAGCAAACGCTTTCGTCTTAAAGAAGGATATGATTTTTATAATGATTGTCATACCTGCTCGCTTAATGCAAACCGATAAAATCCGAATGCTTTTATCTTAAATGAGCATATAGTTTTTATAATGATCGTTATACCAGATTATGTATATGTACAATTGGATACCGTTACAACACGAATGCGTTTATCGTAAATGAGTATCTAATTTTTATAATGACTATACTGACTTACGTATATACAGTTGTAGACCGTTAAAATAGAGAGTCGTTATAGAGGTTTTAGCTAATAATGAAAAGCAATCAATGTCCTTTTCAATAAGAAGTTTTTATTGGCAGTTAGGCTAAAATCGTACCCAGGACCCTACCCAAATCCATCCGGTTGGACTGACCCCAGTGCCAGACCCAACCCTGCCAAACCCTTCTATGTACAACTGAATTGAATACAAATCTTTATGGTGGGGGATTGAATCCCTGACTTCCTCTTTACTGGAGTTGATGGGATACCACTGAGCTATGACATTTGACCCAAAATAAATAATTGGAAAATCCAAACTACTTTCACCTTTCCACCTAGTTCATGTTTTTCGCCGGTCAATCTACTTCACCAATTTTCATAAGCGGAAGCGCAGTATTAGTCGGGTGATCAAATATCTGCCATAAATCTCTTGGGTTGCCATTTATCAATGTAAGCGCTAGATTTCCCGTATCCAATAACTTAGCAGCGAATGAATTGTTGGCGCTAACGATACTAGAAATATTAGATGCCCAGATGAACAACTCCTCGTCGAATTACAAGATTTCCGTCATTCGTAATTCCTAAGGTTCCTGACGAATACTTTATTGAATCATCCCTATTTTCGACCCAAACAATCTGTCTTTGTGACTAACAGGAAAATTAGGAGCACACTGCACTGCTATCAAAAAGATTCATACCATTAATAAGAAAAAGAGCAAAACTGGCTTTATGGGACCTAAACTTAATATGAGCAAGCCTTTGATAAGGTAATTAGTCTTACTTGATGCGAAGTGATGGAAATATTAGGCTTCTCGAATACTTGCTGCGAGTTGATAACTCAATAGTGTATACCACGGGTGTGCAGTTGCAACTAGCTCCTACACCATTTTTAATTTTTTTTGCTTCTCTCTATCTGGCTTCGTCCCTTATTACCACTCCAACTATTGCAGTGCTATGCAATGGAGTTCCTAAAACCTTTTTTTTTCCCCTTCTAAAGTATTGAGACAAGTGGATCCCCCGTCTTCATGTCTCATTCTGATTTGCATGGGGTCTCTTGAGACTTCTCAAAGATGCTGAAATATCAAAAAAAAATAAAATAAAAATAAATGGAAAAACAAAAAAACAAAAAACTTGTGGCATAAAAGTATTCATAATTCACTTATTTTCTCTGTGTTACAGGGCCCATGTCCATGGATGTGCGGTTCAAAATGGAAGTCTTTTAGTTTCCCCTTTAGTCTTTTGGTTTTCCCCTCTACATGTATATAAAGGATAATCTATTCATATAACCTAGAGAACTCTTATCAATGGAATCCTTATCTTTCTCTGCCTTTTCCTTTTTACCTTATTATTCTACTGAAACACTCTGATGATTATATGATCTTTTCTCCGATGTAAGGGAGAACTGATATGTTATATTCTTTTCTCTAAGCTAGTAAGAGGGATCTTGAACACAAACGAAGAGTGCGTAGTGGCAATCCCCATCAGCAAATTTCAATAACATAAGCATGATATTGCACTTAGAAATGAGAATTTGTCAACATCCACACTTTCAGTTGTCTAATTCTTTTGTTCTCTAGCATACAGAAGTAAACTGGTATCAACCTGTAATATTAGAGCATTATTGTTCTTGAAACCCTATATCTGTTTCGACCTCAGCAAATTATCCTCCGTATGTCATCCCATGACATACCAAACTCTCTCGTGTCAATCACCTCTACAGAAATCTGAGAAACGGAAAACCTTGTAGACCAGGATTCCATCACCACTCCTGCATTACCCACGCATCAATCTGTTCATGATTAATCTTGGAAACTACACAAAGTCATCCTCCCAACTCTCCAACAGGTGCAACCGTCATTCTCCTTTCTTCTCGAGTAGCTAAAGGATACTCCGGCAATGCCACTTCCACAAATTTCTCACTGATAGTATCAAACGCCACTATAACTGCACCTTGACACGATATATCCGCTTACTAGTCACTGGTACAAAAACATCACATGGGGTTATGTTTCCATCCCTACGATATCATACCTTAAATTAGAAGTAACGGCCTCGTCCGATATCCCATGCATGCTTTAGGGGAGTTCCGTTTTAGTCGTAGGAAAAAATTATGTTTCGGACTAGGTAAAGTTTCCTTATCTGCCTGGGAATCTATTTGTTTTGATAAATAAAGAAGAAGAAGATCATACAAAGGTAATTTTTCCGATGGAATTTATTTCTGTACAAAAAAAAAAGTAAAAAAATTCCTGTATGATCAATTTTTTTTATTTTTTTCCTTTGTTTTGACACAAATGATCAATTTTGTTTTCTTTGAATTTAATCTGAAAGCATCTTATCCATTATATTTACCGCATGTTGATTGATTTATTATTACTGTGGGAACCCAAAAAGAAGAATACGTAGATATATAGAAGAGAGATAATGGCCATACCACAACCTAGGTACGTAATAGGTTTTTAATTATCGACCGGTCCATATGTCTGCTTAATTTTGATCTTATTAGAAGGGAGGTCTAATGAGTTTGATCGTATATTTTAACAGCTTAACTAACGTCTGGGTTCTTTGTGGTTGTTTTAGGGCGATCCATGGCTACTCTTGTTCTGCCAGAAGATGTAATTTTTCAAATATTGATATGGCTCCCTGTACAGTCTCTGTTGCGATTCAAATCTGTGTGTACATCATGGTATTCTCTCATTCAATCATCTAACTTCATACAACACCATATCACTACTACTACTACTATGGTGGACAAGAGCTCCAAGTTAGGCAGTACCTTCATCTGCCAACATGAAACGCTAGAGCCTACACCTCCGTTTTGTTTGCTTTCTGACGAAGGCTTTAAGGAGTTGGAGGATATAGGGAGACAGCAATATTTTATAGATGCGAGACGACTTGATGTCATAGACATGGTGGATTGTGTTCATGGAATAATTTGCATGTATAACAGGATAACCAGGGATATTGTTCTTTGGAACCCTGCTACGAGAAAAAGTAGACTTCTTCCCAAGTCGTCAAATGGAAACCCCAAGATTGGGCATTACCATCGTGATTTTGTTGGACTCGGTTTTGATGTTGAAACCAAGGATTACAAGGTGATACAAGTCTCTACTCTCGAGCCCCAAAATGAAAATTGGTTTGGGCGCCTAAATATCCCGCGTAAAGTTGAGATATACTGCCTAAGTACTGATTCTTGGAGGTTGCTAGACTCAGATTTCCAAACTCATTGTTGTAGTGCAGCATTAGGACAGAGTTTGAACGGTATTTATTACCATCTAGGTGCGGACTACACTACAGAAACCGATAAGTATGTGATTTTGTCATTTGACTTGAGCAAAGAAAAATACCAAAGAGAACTACAGATTCCAGATGATAACTCTCCTACGTTACAATCAATAGGTGATAAACTAGCTTGCATTACGGCCCCTACGTGGATTACCATCCGTACAGATGGGGAATGTTCTGGATTCTACATTAAGGTATGGATGTTGAATGATTACCATAATTTGGAGAAGGAGTTGTGGACCGAGCTTTACAGAGTTGATGTCACGTCCCCAAAAATTTATACAAGGTGTCCTAACATCCTTGCAATTCTTTGGAATGGAAAGTATGGTTTATTCGTCGGTGAAACTGTGGCATTGTACAACTTTATTGCTGATGAGATTGAGGATCTTGGTTTTGGAGAAGGAATGTGTTTGTGTACTCTTACGCCTGCTATCTATAAGGAAAGCCTTGTTTCTGTCGATGCAGCAACTAAAGCTATCTCCACCTAAATGGGTGGTCTGTTTATTTCTAAGGATTTTGTTTTCTTCAAGGACTAGGACTGTGTATAACTGGTTCTCTTTAACTCCATATATTGGAAATTGGATTTTCATTTTTTTTTGTTTTTTATTACTTTTCTAGCTACATATATGTTCTCTTCTGTATTTTCATGTATGTTTTTCTTTACTTCCTGTAAACCGTTGGATTATAAATTTTTAGTCGATTTCTAATAATGCTCATTTGGTTGGTAAGTGCCCTGAAAAACATGTTTATACAATTTCTCTTCCTTATAACTATGATTATACAATTTCTCTTCCTAAGAACTATGAATTTTCACTTTGTTTGGTGTATGATTTCCAACTAAGATATTCTTTTCGTCAATACAATGGAACTGCAAAATAAAATTTTGGCAATTATTGGTAGATGATGAAAGTTTCACCATTCATACTGTATTATTCATAATATATTCTATGCCCAACTCAACTAGTCAACTGCATGGACAAATGGGTGTAACAAAGAAAAAGAAAAAAAAGTGCATACAATGTAAATGACGAAGTAGTCAAAAATTTACAAATTTACAAATGTAAATGACGAAGCACTTACAAATTTACGTGGCTAATTTGGGGCCTAATGTGATTATTTGGGGCATATAAATTACTTCATCTACCCAATAGGAAATAATAAGGGGTGTCTAAATTTGCTCAAACTACCAGTTTACCCTCTAAAACTATTAATACTATCAATTTACCCTCATTAACTACTAATAATAAAACCTAAAAATAAAATCGGTTTCAATAACTTAAAAACCGATTCTTCTTCTCCCTCTTTTTTCTTTCTTTTGAAACCAAAACATCGACGATCCAAAAACGATTAATCATTTTTTTTTCTTCTATATAATGTTGAAACCAACGCTATTGAAGTATGCTACTAACATGAAATTTCCTAGTGAGAATAATCTCGGAATTGTTGAAGCGATTCGAAACAAAACGAAGAAGAAAACGGTTGAGGAAGACGAACCATCTTTTATCGTACAAGGGGAGTAAATGGGTCGAATCAGGTACTTTTCTATCAACCCAATCCTATAAACTAGGTTTTAGTAACATGCAATCGCTCAAAAATCGAAATTTTTCTGGGTTTACCAGAATCGGAATATGTCAATGTATTTGTGAGCCGATTGCATTTAGAAACGGTTGATGTTCTTGTCCGGTTTTCCTGCATGTGTTTTCTGGTTCGAGAAATTTGAACCAGAATTGGACAATGTTAATGTCCATATAGCCCGATTCCTTTACTGTAGGGATAACCGTTTTTCTGTAACTTTTACCATCATGTGAATATTGGGCAGACAGAAGGTTCAACGGACTTGGTATGGATGGTCGATCGCAAACAGATGATGAGGCGATTCCGGGTTATATGCAGTAGTACCTCAATGTTTCGCATACTCGAGTGATACGAGTAGATGAGAGGCCCCAGATAGAGGACAAAGATATCTCTCTCGAATACCTGGTGCGTATTGTTACTCAATTACGATTTTGTAAATCGTTTTAGCATTATTTGTTGAATGTTTGTTATTTAAAATGGAAACAGAGAAGACGAGTCGGGCACTTGATAACCCAAGCAATGCTAGATATCATGGAAGGGAAAATTGTTAAGGCCAATGAAAAGATGATTTATGAATTGAACAGTCTCGAAGATGTAGAAGCGGGTGCAAAGTTTGGGGAACCGGTGGAGGAGCAGCCAAAGAAATCGATGAAGAAAGTCACTGCAAAAAGGAAGACTCAAGGTGAATCGAGCAGCGTCCAACCTGCTAAACGAGGACGAGGTGGTCGTGCACGTGGTCGTGGTTGGGATGTTGGTGGCGATGAAGGAATATTTTGAAACTTATGTCTTTAACTATGGATAATTATGGAGTCTCAACTTATGTCTTAAACTTATTGTCGAATTATGTTTGGTTATATTCCTAGTTTATGAATGAATGAATCTGGTTTCTTTTGAAAATTGTTTGTCTTTACCTAAGACATGACAAAAGAACCAACTACAACGTGTGTGTGCAAAAAATGCAGGATTCTGGCAGTTTTTAAGTCAGAATCGGTTTACATTTACCTATATAAAATCTAATTCTGACAGTTTTCCAGGGGTACAATTTCAGAATCGGGTTTTGTGAGTGCAAAACGTAGACTGATTCCGGAAGTTTCATTCACCTGGTTTTTAAGTGTTCAGAATCGGTTTATACAGATACTTTTAAAGTCTGATTCTGAGAAGAAAAAAAATCCAGAGTTTTGAAAACCTTAAGAATCGGTCTATGTGGGCATTTCATGTAATCCGATTCTTGTGAGGAAAAGTGACAATTTTTCTGTATCTTTTTTTGATAAGAATCGGATTACAAGTGAAATATTAAAAACCGATTGTTTAGAGGAAGATTTTGACAACCTGCATAATCGGTCTATGTGGACATCACATGTAATCCGATTCTTGCAAGGAAAAGTGGCATTTTTTTTATTTTATTTTTTTGCCAAGAATCGGATTACATGTGCAATATTAAAAACCGGTTACTGAGAGGCATATTTTATATGATTTTGCAAGGACACAATTAGTCTATGTCGACATCCCTAAAATCCGATTGTGTGAATTGAATTCAAAAAAAATAGTCGTTGAGTCTTTATCTATATAAGGACAACCTCTTTGAGCCACTCCCACATCACACACTTGACCTAGAAAATGGAATGGGATACGGAAGAAGATATGCATCTCGTGAAATGGGAACTGTATGAAGATTTATGTCTCGTTAAATCGTTTGCTTATATGTTCTATAAACGTCCGAATGAAATCTATTCAATGTTTTGGAAGAGAGTTAAAGAGTTCTTTTATGGGCGTACTGCGAATCCCAATAACCGCAAATGGAGAGACTTGGCATTTCGATTCAACTACATAAAAAGTGCAATGCGAGAGTATGTTAAAGTAAGAAATAT
This sequence comes from Papaver atlanticum, assembly GCA_023531105.1. Classification (NCBI taxonomy): domain Eukaryota; kingdom Viridiplantae; phylum Streptophyta; class Magnoliopsida; order Ranunculales; family Papaveraceae; genus Papaver; species Papaver atlanticum. The sequence continues at coordinate 176,748 of JAJJMB010010850.1, read as the reverse complement.
GGTGTACCAACATCATCCACAAGATCCTCTTAGGGAAAAAGTGAGTAATCCGATAATATTTATACTTATGTCATTGTTAAAAGTTCGCATACTAACATTTAAGAATTCATTGAGTTTCAGCTGGAACGTTTCAATGGGCTATGGAGAATTCTTAATGGGGAAACTAAGTTCATTCACCACAAAGAATATACAACGTTGTACCGACGTGCTCGGAGGTTCATTGACGAACATTTGATGTGTTAAATTCTAGAATTCCCATACTGAATCATATCTATGTAATGCGCTAATTTCCTAAACTATGTAATGAATATTTTGTTTTTGAAAGTATGGTGTAATCGGATTATGTGGACATCCCTAAACACCGATTCCTACAATCGGTTTATGTGAGTATTGAAAAACCCGATTCTGGGTTTACTTCATCATTTGAAAAGCCTCAACCCAAAATCGATTTATAACTGCACTAACATCAACCGATTCTGGTTCGAGTTTTTTTATAAAAAAAAAGATAAAAAAAAAATTCAAGTTTTGATGATGAATTAATGGTAGTTGATTTTAGGGTAAACTTGATTAAACATCGTTTAATCACCCAAATTAGTATTAATTAATCAAGGTAGTTTTTCCATTTAGTAAAATAGTTGGATAAGGGGTTATCCATTTTACTTCAAAATATTTTTTTTTATCTTGTAGTCATAGGCCCCAAATAATCACACTAGGCCTCAAACTAGCCAGTCAAATTTGAACCAACCGTTCACTGTGAACATAAAATCCTTCTTTGATGGGCCTCTTCGGACCATCCTAAAAACTGAACTAAAACCATCCTCTCCGAATAAATAGTCAGGACAACGCTTTCTTGGGGCAGCCGGAATTAAAAATTTCCCCTTAACTTTGAGGTGTTGGAAGATCCTAATTTAATAACACTTTGCTAATTGAGCTGCCCCTTTATATGATTTACGTTACCATATTTCAAACTTCTACCAATTTAATACGGGTAGCTAGCTCAGCTGGTCATCCCCGTTCCTCAAACTTGATGCTCTCCAGGAGGTTCCAGGTTTGAGTTCTAGATGGCGCAATATCACAGAATTTGACATGAAGCTTCTTTGGCTGGTTCCTCATGAGGCTCCCTGGTAGGCTGGCAACCTGTTCAACTTATGTTATAGTACGCTGTTGGAGTTTAGCTTATTAGGCTTCCAATTAGTTTCTTGTAATACTCTTATATTTCACGATGTCATCAAGTAGGAAATTATTACATTAGGCTTCCAACTAGTTTCTTATAATACTCTTATATTTCACGATGTCATCAAGTAGGAAATTGTTACATTTGAGCATTTTTATGTGCATTTTAGCTTAAGTTTTTATTCAAGGAACCTACGAGAAAATGCTTCTTTGTAGGTCTCTTACATAGATTCTAATCTAGAGCTTCGATTTTCTAGCTAGTATTTTAAATCACCCAGACAATGTGGGACTAATAATCTCAACACGCCCCCTCACGTGTAGCCTCGTTGGGTCTAACACGTGGACAATAAATCGGGTGACGCGGAGTAAGGGTGTGGTCAAACGACTCGACACAATAGCCTGTTCTGATACCATGTTAGAATATGGGCATCCAACTTAAACCAATTGGCAATGAGTGGAGAGGCCCTAAAGATTATAAACCGAAGGATCTTAAATCGCCCAGACAATGTGGGACTAATAATCTCAACAGTAACAACTGAATATTTCTGAACCGATCGAGTATGATAAACAAGTGTGATCAAGTTTCTAAAAAGTACACAAATGAATAGGGGTATTGCCATGGTCAACACTTGGATTTGTTGCCATTTGGTATATAATAAAAATGTTATATACCGCCTTTTTAGCTGGAAAACAACCATTGTAATTTGGTCTTGTAACGATTAAATATATATATTTGATAACGGGGTGACATAAATAGAATAAACCGCAGAACACATATCAAGTGATTATTGATACTCCATTTATCTTTCACAACATACATGATGTCTAGTTAGACTGTTCGAAACACAAATCATATTGTACCGATATCACAATTGTGTTCTTTTACATGTAACATTATTTGCTCTCCTTATTCCTAGATATTGGACATCCGGCGCAACACACACACACTCGATGGCGATCATAATTTATGATATGGTTTCCATCCCTAAGACATCCTTAATTATCATCCTTTTTCTTTATAGATGCACTTCCCTTCGCACGGCTGCTTCTTTGGCGTTTATCTTCTGTCTCTTATGCTTCTTTTATGTTGCCTTCAGTAAATCAAATTAATATATTAATACGCAAATCAAGAGGGATACACAAATAAAAAGTATATATATTTCCACCATCGCGAGATTTTAAACCAAAATATATACTGTACCTACTAAGGCTATTGCTTTGCCTTTATTAGTGCACTTCATATGGGCAAGATCGTAGAGGATTTGGCTTGCACAAAGAACTCCAGGATCTATAAGGGTCTGCAATTCCAAAATGTTTCAATTAGACAGGCTTTTATGTGTAACGCTATAAACTCAATCGTGAAATGTCGCGTAAATTGTAATGACAACATTATTAATAATATTAAGCAACGCCCCTACTATATATACCTGAGAGTAACCATCTGTCTCCACTGAAGATGATGAATACATAACGCTTTCTGTTCCTTCGTTTCCGGCTATTGCAGTAGTAGTACTAGTACAAGAAGATGATGATCCTCCTTGATCTGATTCCTTCTTGTTTTCCATGGCTTTTGCAATCTGGTAAGTACGTAAAACAAAAATGGAATCAGAAAAAATGTAGAATCGTAGATATGAAGTTTTGCACAATAAATGTAAATATTGGTTCCGAAAAAACAACTCATCACCAAATCCTTTGCTTTTTCTTGTTTCTCCAAAAGATATTCCAGAGCCCTTTTTCGAGATGCAATGATGTTTATAAACCCTTGCGGGTCTTCAGGTGGATAAAAATGCTGGGAAAAATGAACACTTATAAGATATTACTGGAAAAAATCACAACTACCCTAAAAAACGAGAAATAAACACTAACAAATTAATAAAGTCTCTGTGCTAAGTTTTACCCAGCGTGTTCTGCCTTCTTTAATACTCCGTCTTCCTTCAATGAACCAACTTTCTGGAAACTCATTCCGATATCTATATGATGAACCTGGAAGAATCTCACAAGCAGGAGGTTTTGGTTGTCGGATGTTTCCACTAGATTGGCGTTTTCGAACATTTTTTTTTTTTTCACACCACTGCTAGTAACCCGATAGTTTTCGTTATCGACTGATGCAAAGCCTGAAGAAGGGACATGAAGGTTAGCGGCCATCTTGAATCGGTTAGAGAAAAAACGAAGAGGTACCAAAAGGGTTTCGAGGTTTAAGGAGTACTAAGTTCCAAAAAGAAGGGGTTTAAGCATTTATAAGCAAGGTAGTGATGAGGAAATTTAAGTCGATGATAAGTGAGTAATTAATTGGATCTAAACTTAAGAATTTGCATTTAATGAATGTGGCCTTGATCATGAAATGGCTGTGGAAGTTCAGTGATGGAAACATTGCTCTTTGGAAGTAGTTGATTGAAGAGAAGTATGGTCTAGCTCCTCTTGGTTGGAATTCTAACCCTCCTAAACAAGTTTATGGATGCACTATTTGGAGAGGTATTCACAATTTCTCAAATCTGTTTTACTCAAATTGCAAATTTCAGCTCGGGAATGGGAATAGAATTAGTTTCTGGAAGGATAATTGGGTCGGTCAAGCTCCTTTAGCTCAGCTTTTTCCGGCGGCTTTTAATGCATCTGAAACCAAATCATTAACAGTGGCTCAAGCATTTGATAGTTCTTCTCAGCATTGGAATTTGGGCATTACTCGCAGAGTGCATGACAACGTCATTTCTGATTTAGCAACCATCCTACATCTTCTCGAAACTAGCAATTTGAGGCCAAACAACACCTGCGACAATCGAGTTTGGAAAGACTCGCATCAGGAAGGTGAATTTTCGGTTAAAAAGTGTTATTATTGGTTAGTACAGATCAATACTTCAGCTGAAGAGCAATCTCATGTGCACCCCAAAAGACTGTGGTCCAAATGTTGGCCTCCTAAGGTCAGTTTCTTTCTCTGGTCTGCCTCGAAAGAGAAAATTCTTACTCAAGATCAGCTGTGTAAACGTGGTTGGAAGAAAGATTGGGTCAATCATTGTTATAATTGTGTTAATGCCGAAGAGACTTCCTCCCATTTGTTGTTGCATTGTTCTGTTTCCAGCAATGTGTGGAATTTCTTTCGCGTCGAGTTTAGTCTTATATGGACGGCTCCCCATACAATCTCAACTGCACTTCAAACTTGGCCAATGCCTAAGAAGAAATCTTGTAAAGCCTTGGTGATAAATTTTTTACCATCAGCCATTCTTTGGAGTCTTTGGAAAGAGAGGAACAACCGCGCCTTCAACAACAAATCTCTCACTTTGGCGAAGTTGATTCAAAAAATTAGGAATAGGGTCGCGTATTGGCTTTATCGGCAACCTGAATTTCATAATGTTCCGTTGAAAGACTTCATGACCAAGTGGAATTTGACGGTTTTTGAACCTCCTTGATCTATCGATGTTTTTTTTCCTTCTTGTTCGTGGTGTTTGAGTCTCTTTTTAGGTTTGTCTTAGAAATTAACTTTATTGTTATTGTTGTTTTCTTTGGGTTTTTTTGGTCAGTCTGTTTGTCTTGAATGTTAATGTTTCATGAACCTCTTTTTTCTCCTTTTCTAATAAATTTTAATTTACTGATCAAAAAAAAAAAAATTGGATCTAAACTTAGTAAAACAAAATTAAATGTGTCAAAGATTATATATATTTTTAATCAAAACGAGTAGAAGATTTTCTAGAGTTTAAATTTCTCATTAACTAGTGTATCAAATGGAAAGTTAATTAAGAAATAAATTATTTGGTAATTGATCTTTTAATTTTTCTTTCCATTAAGTATTTCGATTTTGAATTTATGGATTGTTGTCTCAACAAAGTACATGAATGTGTGTCACCCATTACGCACTTACCCGACTTGGCCATTTGATCGGGTACAACATTGGATATAATAGATATATGTTTAATTTTTAAGAAGGCTTTTTAAAGCGCACGTACAAGGAAAATACATATATGTTTAATTTCTACATCGGATAAAATAAATACGTTAACCAAGGAATTTGAATGGATGAATTTTTTCATCAAATAATTTCTTATTTCCCCATGGTAAAATTATTATTATTTTAGATACTTTAACTAAGATTTTTTAGAATAATATAAATAAAATATGTCGATACTCTGTGGTTACTGATATGTTATGAAATTTTATTACTTATTGTTAAGAATAATAATTGTTTGAAGATTGTCCACTTTGCTGTCAAGGGAATGATAGGTCTTTCACTTACTGTTTGAATGTGTTAAGACAAAGATGGTTTTCGATACGACTGGTTTGAGTGCAGACAATATCTCTCAAGGAATTGACAGTAAGCAAACTATTCAAAATTGGATGGAGGATAATATGGATCAAAAATTTATTCACAAAATGTGCATCCTTTGGAATATATGGAAATCCAGAAATGATATTGTTTTTGCTCAAGGGAGGTTTTTGGTTAATATCATCATAAGAAATGCTTATCACGACTTCAAGTTGTGCTTGGAAAATACTCCTGAAACTAGATGCAATAATCTCAACCGATTTCAACCTTGGAAACCTCCTGAATTTCCTTATGTCAAGGTAAATGTTGATGCAACTTTCATCCCCAACAATGCAGCAGCAGGGGCGGTAGCTATGGACCATAATTCGATATTCCTTGGATGTGCTGCGATCACCTTTGATGCTACGTCGTCGGTGCTGGCAGAAACAATTGCGTGCAGATTAGGAATGGAATTTAGTTTGGAACAAGGTTTCAAGAAAATCATAATAGAAGGAGACGCGTCTAATGTGACAGTGGCGGTTCAAGGTGATATAAAAGATATCCCGTGGATCATTCGATCAGAAGTTCTTAAAATTGGGGATCTAATTTCTGTCTTTGATGAAGTCAAATTTCAGCATGTTTTCAAAAGTGCAAACTCTATGGCACACTCATTATGTCAACATGCTATGCATGACTCTGTAAATAGAAGGTGGAATGCGAATTCTCCACCTCTTTATATTTCTTCAAACCTCGATCACTGAGGTAGTTTAATAAATGGGCTCTTTTTGAGCCCTTCCCCCTTCAAAAAATAATAATTGTTTGAAGACGATGGTACTTAACAGTCTATATGATAAAGGTAAAATTAAAATTATCCTAAAGAGTTATATGATTTTCAAAGATGTTCGTTATACCGGTTTACGTATCTATATCACCAAACCGTTATAAAAATTGGTTGTTGTAATGTGTTTATAAATGTCGTTATGGCGGTTCTTTTAAAGGCTAAAGAGAAAAGTTATTAATATTTTGTTCAACGATGAAACTTGGGTTACACAACTAGTAAACATGGACTCGTCCATTTCTTTTTGGGGGGTAAGCTAGAAAAATAAAATTTCATAAGTAGGGATTCAAGGTGTCTATTGATCACTAACAAATGTATTCAAGTTCAAGGTATCGCTTATCAAGAATATACTTATGCAGAATATTGGTGGCCGATGACGAAGGAGCGAAAAATAGATAGAAAATAGTTGTTGATCTCTAATTGATGCATCCAAAGTGTCGCTTGAAACTGTCTATTTGAAGATGTTCATGATCTTGCCAAGGCCGTGGCCTTTTGGATCCTTTATACCGGCAAACATAATGTGTAAAATAATTTTGTTTCCTAACCTATATATTTGAAAGTATCCAACATGTTCAAGATCTTGCCAAGGCCATGCAGCAAGACTATGTTAAACACTAATCTCACATAGATTAATCATCGATCTGGGCAAGCGAAATTAAAGATCATATCCTAATTTATACGAACCAAATTGGAAAATGAACCCAGAAAGTTGTCGCGTCTCCCACATGAGGAGATCGGGAAAAAACCTCCAATTTTAAGGTACACATAAATTTGAAAAACCAAATTTCCGAATTTTATTCATTTGAAGCTTGTAATCTCACAAAGAAATACAACTTTAAAAAGATTGCAGGATTTGAACCGTTGGGTCAGGATTTTATTGCATGGCTAATTAGGGTTATCCGACATAGCCATTTCAGCATCAACCTCATTCGTAATCATCTCTGTTATCGGTGGAGGAGAAGGTTGATTTTCTTCACCAGGATCCAATTTCATTCTTTTGCACTCCCTTGTAGATGGCTTTTATTGGTTTCAGAATCAGAATCCTTGCAAACATTTCTTGCCATGTTCTTCCATCGTTTGCGTCTTGATGTGTGCCCTATCGCAGAGTCATCTCCGTTGATCTCACAATCAGAATCCTCGCAAGCGTTTCTTGCCATGTTTTTCCAGTTTTTGCGTCTTGATGTTGAGATATCATGTTCAGAATTCCATCGAGTAGAGGTTGAGTTTTCCAACGTGTGCACTTCCTGTTGAATATTATCGTGATCAATTTAAAATAAAGTTAGAATTGGGATCACGATAAAATTGCGAATTTAGTAATGGATTCAAGTAATTAATGTGTATTATATACCTTCCAATAGTCATTTCTCTCTGTCGAAGGCGGTGGTGAATTTAATACAATTTCTTTCCCTTTGTTTTCATCCGGAAGAGATGAAAATCCTTCACCTTGGCCTGTTTCCTCGTTTTTAGCCAACTTATGGAACAAAAAAAAAGATTTAAATAGTAGATCGATTGTATCTGAAATTGGCACCAAAAACTGCAGTAAATCGATTTTGAAGAACTTACCAATTCCCTAGCTTTCTTTTCTTCTTCCAGAAGATATAGTTTTGCTTTTCTCCGTGATCGAATCTCTTCTCTAGGTTCTTCCGGGTCCGTTGCTGGTGGATAAAAAAACTAAAAAAACATTCAGATGCACCAAAATTAATTCAAATTACTACTAAAGAAAACCAACAAATAATGACTGGAAAATTAATAAATAGATGTTACCCAATCTTTATGGCCATCGACCCGTTGTCTCCCTTGGATAAACCAGCTCTCTGGAAATTCGTGCCGGAATCTATATAACGATCGGGATAGAACCTGGCATGGGTGTGGTTTGCGTCGATAACGTTGTGGTTTTTGGACGGGTTTTTTGTTGTTGTTAGTGTTGACATCAGCGTTGTTGACCTGATTGTTAGCGGTACTCATTTGGAAATAAGAATAGTAAAGCTGTGAAAGGTCTTGAAGAGATCTTAGTTTCTCAAAATAAAAAATTTAGAGAAAGATAAACAGATGTACAAAAAAAGTTGCAAGGTGTTGGAGGGTTGATGTACTAAACGATTTTGAGATTGAAGTATTTATAGTCAAGTTGATGAAGTTAATAGTATGATCATAGTTAGTTAAACATTAATTGTGCCAAAGATTTTTTATTTATTAAAGCTCGTTAATAACAGTGTATTATCATTATTGTTCGAATTTGAAATGGAAATTTAATTAATTAAGAAATAAATTATGATAGATTTTTTTTCTTCAAATAAGTATCTACAATCTCATCTTGTCGATTGTTCGAACAAAGTAGATCGGTGTACCATCCCAATATTTAGACACTTACTAGACTTGACAACTGTTACAAGTTTTTTTTTCCAGGAAGGCTATTAGAGCGAGCACACAACGTGGGTTATATATTTCGATAAAAATTAAAGTTAAGATTGATTTTTACCATAGAAATGATATATTTTTACATATCTTTCATTGTTTAGGGAATTTAAACCAATGATTTAATTATTTTTATTTTTATTTGTTAAGAAAATAGTCTTTTTATTGATATTATTTCCTCATGGTAAAATTATTACTATTATTTTAGATATTTTTGTGAAATTTTGTTTTTCATGGATAATATAAATAATGTTGTAATAGTTATTTTTTAATAAAAAATTTATCTTCTTAAAACAGCCGTTAACAGTTTAAATGAAAAGAGTAAGACTAAAATTATTATAACAAACGCTTTCATCTTAAAGAAGGGTAGGATTTTTATAATGATTTTCATACCTTCTCGCGTAATGCAAACTGTTAAAATGTGAATGTGTTCATCTTAAATGAGCGTATAATTTTTATAGTGACCATTATACCGGCTTATGTATATATACAGTTGGAGACCGTTAAAACACGAATACGTTTATTTTAAATGAGTACATAACTTTTATAATGACCGTTATACTGACTTATGTATATATAGCTGCAAATCGTTAAAATAGTGAGTCGTTATAGCGGTTTTAGCTAATAATGAAAAGCAATTAATGTCCCTTCCAACAAAAAGTTTGATTTCCCAATTATGTATTTTATCTTTTCATTAGCCCTTCCTGAACAGCCAATTGGATTGACCCACAGGCAAATCCAACCTGCCAAACCTAATTATACAACTACATTAATACTAGTACAAACCTTTATGGTGAGTATTAAACCCCTGCTTTTCACTTATTAAACCTAGTACAAACTACTGGGCCGTAAGCTTGGACCCCGGATTTCCCTATCATTTAACTAAGCTCTTTTTTTTCTTTCTTTGAATGATTCTACACCCACTGAGATGGGCACTGTGAATAATCCCGTGTGACTCAGTCACGGTGGGTCCCTTGAGAGTTTAGCAGGGGAGGTCTGCTAGAGTTGGGTGGGGCCCACCGTGACTGAGTCACGCGGAATTATTCACGGTGCCCAGTGCTGTCGTTTTATAGTTGTAGTGGTAAAAAGGTTCGTTGCTCGAACTTGTGAAGGATTTTCGAAAATTAAATAGAATTGTTTTGACAATAATAAGAAAATACCGAGACTTTGGATTCCACCATTGACCAATTAATTGATAAACTCTAATCAATATTCATGCAATATTCTTCTTTAAAGTGATTTTAGTATTTGCCTTTAATAGATTTTTGAAGTAATAATTGTAAGCACGAAGCATGAAACATCAAAAGTATTAAAACCAAGCATGTCCCATCAAAACACTTCACAACTACTCAATAAAAACCAATTTTTCTTTTAAGTTCTATGCAAAAAATCATGTAAAATAATTGCAATAAATAATTAAAATAGAACTATACCACTTTTCATGGAACAATGGCTTCCTCCGTCGCCTCGGCTAAGGGGTTTAGCTCCTCATATTAATCACTTGCTCAAAATACATATTTGGTGTTCAAAAGTTGATTAAAAGAGTGAAAAGTGCTAAGCAGCGGATTCTATAGTTGCTGAAGGTCTAAAACAGAAGTCCGAGTCGTTGCTGAAGAGCTTCGGTGACTGAAGGAAGATGCGACCGTACCTCGTTGTCACTGAAAATAAGTCTGCCTCTGCGACTAACTCTGAAGGTCTAATGTTCTTCGTCTTCTTCTTCTTCTCAGCAGCAGCAGGAAAGTTCTGAACTCGACTCTGTTGATTTTTTTCTCGCTTCTCTATAGCTCTAAACTTCTCCAAACTCCCCCAAATTGTTCGTACCCCTAAATATGACTCGAATCAACCTATATATATCCACCAAACCCCAAAATCACTCGAGTTAATCCAAATATTTTCGTTCTTTTTTCAACAGCAAGTTACGGGATTTTAATCTTCTTTTTACGCGTCAACTTGGTTTCCAAACTCTCTTAAACTCTCCCAGGACTGAATAAGGACTCCATACACTCCTATCTTGCCGTAAACTCTTCACAAATTCTTTTGTAAACCGAAAATAACTCAAATTGTGAATTCTCCCTGTTTTGCTCCAACACGGATTTCTATCCCTGTTTAATCGATTCTACAGCCCATACCATACTTTTTTATCCTTAACAGAGTTAACCCAATGAAAATCAGCCATTGAATCGCCTTAAAAATCATCCAAAATTCGAACAGAAAATTCTGTTTTCTGTAAACTGTTTTCCCGCCAAAATCTGTTTTGAAAATTTGAGAAGAAATGTGACCTCCCCCTATCCAGTGCCGGTCTGTGCTTAGCAGCTGCTTGGAAATGGGTTACCCCTTATCCAAAATGAGAGTCCGAATAGCAAGTGTCCTCCCAGGAGCCTTTAACAACTTTTCGAGCCAATTTTCCCAAAAATGTTTATTCCCCAAAAATACTTACAAAGGGATAAAATACCAACATTAGTACAAAAATGGGTACTAAAAATATACACAATAGAGATTAAAATAGACGCATAAATGCGTCTATCACCCAGCTCACGGTGGATACATTATTTTCGTGTAAGGAGACAAAAACATCCACTGCATTCAAGACGTCGCTTATGAAAACCACACTTGGATTGTGATACCGAAAAACATACGAAAAACACAATCCAAAATTAAATTTATCTCCCTTTAATACCTGTGATAGTTATAAGATTTGCAGAAGCTGATCCCTCATTCTGTGGAAATGAATCTGGTTGCACTATAGGTTTTCTTGGAGGAGGAAGAGTTGCGATTCCGCTTGTTAACATAGAAAGTGTTGTTGACATATTTGGTGTATCACTTGCCAATTTCTTCACACACCATAGTCCTACTTAGATACATCTAAAAATCCCTGCTACGAAACTGATTCATAATGTAGGTGATCGAATTTTAGATAGTGGTAAATAAGATTGTCGTTCACTCGGACTTTGTTGAATAAATAAAAACATGGACTCTTATTTTTTCCAAGGAAGATTCTCAAAATATTAGTTTTAAATCCTAAGCATGGGACATCAAAACATCTAAGCAAGCATGACCCATCAAATGAAATGACAACTAATTAATCAAAATCATAATTCAATTTTAATTAGTGCAAAAGTCATAAAAAGAATAAATTAAAATTACCCACGTATGACATTCAGCTTCCTCCATTGTCCTAGTGATGGGTTCTAGCTCCGCATGGTGAAAACACACTCAAAGGAATTTTGCATTGCTCAAAAAGGTGTTTGCAAGGAGAAAAGGTATAAAGCCTTGTAACAGATATAATTGTTACAGAATCCACTGTTACAGAGAAACACTAACAGACTGTTGCGAATTTGAAATAATTGTTTTATAAATTGTTACAAAGATATGGAATTTGAAATTATAGACAACGGTTTCTGCGACTGTATATATATATGTTGTTCTGTGTTCTTCCTCTTCTTCTTCTCTGCAGCAATGGTGATTGTCTGCAACTCGATTCTGAGCCTCTGTTCGATCCCCCAAACTCTTCATTCCGATCTATGATCCCCATAATACCTTTTTATACTCCTCAGCACCAAGAATAACTCCTCATTACTTCGGAGAATCTCCCTATAGCTCGGCAGTAAATAAAATTATCTCGGGAAATTTTCTTTCCTTTCTTGCCTCCTTCATGCGTTCAATTTCTGCAGACACACTCCATTATACTCAGTTATCGTTCAAAAGTGAGTCAACACGCTGTAAACACGCTCAAACTTTCCAAGAGAACCCCGTGTATCTCTTCCAATCTGTTTTCTCATTATCGTACGTTTCATTCCTTTTTTTTTAGAAACTAATCCACATACCTTCCCCCCTGTTTTGCCTCCATATCATTATCCATCCCAATTAAGCTCGTTCGAACATCCATACCAACATTATTTGGGACGGACAAGTTCATCCCAATCGAAATCAGTGATTGAGTCTCACTGTAACTCTTCCAAAAAAATCCATCAGCAGTTTCGGGTTTTCAAAGTTCCCTGTTTTGCTTCCACACGACTAACCAGCCAAAATGAATTGATTCCAGTGACCATACCATGCCTCTGATGCTCAAACAAAACTTCCTAAAAAAATTCAGCCATTGAGTCTCACTGGAACACCTCCAAAATCCGAACCCTAATTCTGGTTCTTTTGAAACCTGATTTTCCCGCCAAAAATGATTTTCAAATGAAGAAGAAGGGGGTTCCCCCTATCCGGTCCTAGGTGTGCGAATAACAGGAAGGAACCCCTTCTCAACTGGGTGCCCCTTATCCAAAATGGGAGTCCGCTTAACAACTGTTCTCCGGGGGTGCCTTGTGCAATTTTTCGAGCCGATTTTTCCAAAAATGATTATTTCTCAAAAATACCTACACACACATAAAACATCAAAATTAGTGCAAAATTGATCACTAACAATAAGGACACTGAGGACAATTAAAACACCAAAATGTGTCTATCAAATACCCCCAAACTTATTATTTGCTAGTCCCCGAGCAAATCTAATTTAGAAAAAATAAAAATTCTAACTCAGTGTCGCAAGCATCGCGATTGCACTTAGCGTGTGCAACAAGCCTTTGAACCCCTAGGTGGCCCTAGTGGTCGAGTTTTAGTCTCGGGAGGGTTTACAAGATGCGTACCCACAAAACCTTTACTTCTAATTGGTCACAAGTATCCAAAGAGCTATGAGGACAAACATATTCTCAACTTATCGCCAAGTAACTAGAATGTCAGAGAAATTAAAGGTATCCGCTCTATAGCTGAATAAAGAAAATGGGAGACACATCCGCTGTATTGCTAGATAAAGAGATATCCGCTACACAGCTAGATAAATATTATGAAATGCATACGCTTTACAGCTGGATAATATTAGGAAAGAGATAAAGATGAGAGGGACATCTGCTACACAGCTGGAAAAATTACGTGTAATGAGTTGAACCAGTGTTAAAAAGATCTTGTGCCAGATGGAACCAATATGCATCTCTCTTCGACTCTCTCATAGTGCTCAGTAGAAAAAACGTCTTCTTCGGCTTAACCTATTGATGATAAACTCCCGAACCTCGCAGAACCTTGACAATTAACTTTTCTCTTCGATTTCTTGCTTGAAACTTCCTTATAGATTTCTACTTCCCTATGGCCTTATTGAACAAAAAGCTAACAACAAAATTTAAATGTATACATCATTTATTTTATTTTTATTTTTTTTGGAAACACAGTAACAACAAGACTAATCTTTACATGGCCATGAGACAAGGACTTTAGTACTTGGATCTTCGCAACTTGTAATATCTTGGTATCATGAACTTCAACAACTTATATCGTTTGATTTTCTTTTCTCTTGTAACTAAGTCTTCAACTTTGATTTTTGAATTCTGTTTTTCTATTGTTTCTTCTAAACCTTAAACGTCTTTAACTTTCTTCATATATTTTGATGTCGCTCCGCTTGTTGATAATGATAAGTTTCTACTGAGAGAGAGTCGTAATCCAGTAACTAAGACTACATTGTGAGGTTGCTTTGTCTTTCTGGCATTTCCTTCTGGATTAATTGCCTTAATTTCCATCATGGATGGTTAGGTCCATCACGATTACCCTCTAAAAGGTACGTGTTCTCTCCTGATTGTAGATGATCTCAATGTCTTTTTCTCTAATGTCTCACTAGAATGTTATCCCTAGCAATTCTAATTTCCATATTTTCGGTGAGAAACAGTATGTAAACTTAGCTAACCAGATACTCTGTGACAGTAGAAGTTTCAAAAATGCAACTAAAAGTTTGTCCCATACCCCCAAACTTAAATCTAACATTGTCCTCAATGTTCTAAAGATGAAATTATAAACATGAACAAGGAGAAACTATTACCACTTGAAGGAAATGAGAAAGGAAAGATATTACCGTGTCGCTTGAGCATGGGTTACCTCCCAAGAAGTACTAAGTTTAAAGTCTTCGGCCAGATATTGGAAAGGATTAGTCACCTCGTAAAATCATATAGCAGTAACCGGAATAACTGTGGGTCATCTGGAGCAAAAAGTGACAACCACAAGAAGAGGAAACAGACCAAGAAGATATCCAACACGCCCTTATCTATTTTTAAGAAAACTACATCTAGTTGTGGTTCGGGTTCAGGCTCTATAAAAGGGTCTAGATAAAAAGTTTTCATCGGTTGGATCTCCTCAAAGGCAGGATCCTGAAGATCAGGTTGTAGAGTCTGGAAATATTCAACTAAAAACTTAGAAGCACATAACAATACCCTGAATAATTTGGGATCCTCTAAGTCAATCAGATTTGACTCACACAGCTGACCACAATGAAAGTGGTGGTCTTCCTTAAAAAAATGTGTCGATTCTAATTTCCTAAAGTAATTAGCTGACTCACACAGCTGACCACAATTGGAAGAAAAGTTATTGGTGGGAAAACAAAGTGAATCGTGGTATGGTAGCCTGGGTTAACCACATCAACCATAGGAAGGGTTTCTAACAACTGAACTTCTTTATGGACACAACTAGGTTCAGGAAAAAATGTATGAAGATAATCTTGTAAAATGGTTGAGGCACAGATGTCCAGTCCTAAGTGAGGGGACTTTCTGGGAGTTAAAGGTAAGGCACTAGAAAATCGATAATCACCCCCAAACTTAGAGTTTTCAGTGTCTCTATATAGACTAGTCACAATCTCCCTAATTTCTTGATCATCGGATTCTTGAAAATGGTTAATTGATTCTTCTAAGTTATTATCAGGTAGTGCATCTTTACTCATCTCTACGAGTTCATCTTCTTTGTCGAGGACTATTGTTTCTAAATCTCAAGACTCTAAAATAAAATTCTCAAAATAAACTCGTTCCTCCGAACCATCATTGGCTTTGTAATCAAAAGGAAATACTACATCTTCTAAAACGATGATATCTCTAGTCAAATCCTCGTCCTTTTGAATAGGTGAATAATCATTAAAATTATTAGGATTTGAACCAGAAATAATACTATCATTATGAAGCTCAAGTGGAGTAACAATTTCCTGATCACTATGCCTATATATGTATGATTCTTCATCAACACTATTGTTAGAGCACTGCTCGGTCGAACTCGCAAGCGTTGCTATCTCAAGCTTGTTGTCAAGTTTAGTTGCCAAAACTATAAGTCTTGATTTCTAGTCTACTTATAGATAAGTCTCGGACTAGGATAGAAAATGTAGTTGAGCTCTAGACTCCACGGCATTCATCATACAAAGACAAAGAACTACTCAAGGAACTGGTGGAACTTCATCAACTAAAAGGTATGTGGAGACTCGAACTTATCTATCACTCAAAAAGTCTATCTACTCTGTCTCCTATCTTGGGACAAAAATCGTATTGCTATATAGACTTCGATTATACACATTTGCTATTTCGAGCCGAGTTTAACTCGCTTATCTTTTTATCGAAATATGTGTTGGTAAGCTTTCTCTTTTTCCAAGTTCATCTTTACAAGTGACGAAAGTCATGATGATTATTTCAATATCTTGAAAATTGCTTTGATGAAAAATAGTGTGTGAATAACCTCTATTTAACATCCTCTAAGAATGTCTCAATGATTGAAATAAAGAGTTTAGAACATGTAACCATCTTTGGATATAAGCATATGATGTGTTCGCACATTAGTGTATAAGTCAAAATTCGGGAACCAAATGTATGCATACTTGTGTGTGTACTAAGTGGTTGATGGAGACTGGCGTACGCATACTAGCGGAAGTTCACGTCCGTGAATTTCTGCTTAGTTTGGAAATCAAAACCAACTCAATCTGGTTACCTAAGTATGCGTACCCGTACGCATACTGGCGGAAAGTTCACGTCCGTGAATTTCTTCTAAGTTTGGAAACCAAAACAAACTCAAATCCGGTTACTTAAGTACGTATACCCGTACGCATACTTAAGTGTGTGTTACTTTCTAAAATTGGTTTATTCGTGAATTTAAACTTATATAAACTAAGGAATGCATATTTGCAAACCGTGGCTATAAAGTTCATGAATTGATTCGAGTGAATCAAAACCGATTTTTCTTCGATTGTGTCTTGTATACTTCTATGAGATCTAAGCAATTGAACAACTCTTGAACTAGTTCATTTGAGTCATTTGGACTAGTTATGGTGAAGATGAATAAGGTTGATATGAAAGTGCTCATATGGCTAACCATTTGGTTAACTACTGTTGAACCAACGACTTGTATACGCTTAGGTACGGTTACTAAAACCTAAATGACGTATATTTCATTTGTGTATAACAAGCTAAGTTCGATCTAACAGTTGAAAGACATTAGCTTGAATCTAATCAGGTTTTCATCAAGCGGTGAATATTGAATATTTTGTTACCAAGGTAAATTATATTTCAAACCCTGATTTGGAGACTATATAAAGGAGAACTCTAGCAACTGGGAAAGGTAATCCCCACACCTCCTATTTGATACTAGTTGTATAAGCTAGAGTCGATTCTCCTTTAACCTTAGATTTCTACCGAGACCCTGTAGGTTAACGACTTGAAGACTTCATTGGGATTGTGAAGCCAGACCCAACTATTTTCTCTGTAGTTGCGTGATCTGATCTTGTTGTTTCTATCGTATTGAGTACAATTGTAAAATTGGCTCGAGATTAATTTTTCCGATAGGCAAGATAGAAAAGTAGTCACAAACATCTTCGTCTCATCGTTTGTTATTCCACAATATATTGTTTCGCTACCATACGATTAACATTATTGTGAGGTGATTGATATTTCTAGGCTGTTCTTCGGGAGTATAAGTCTGGTATATCAATTGGTTCCTGTTCACCTTGATTTATCAAAAGACGGAACAAAAATCGTAGGTATTTCTGTGCGAGACAGATTTATATATTCCTATAGACTTTTCTGTGTGAGACAGATTTGTTTATCAAGTCTTCAACTTTGGGTCGTAGCAACTCTTGGTTGTGGGTGAGATCAGCTAAGGGAATCAAGTGCGTAGTATCCTGCTGGGATCAGAGACATAAGGAGCGCAACTGTACCTTGAATCAGTGTGAGATTCATTAGGTACGGTTACTAAACCTAAATGAGGGTACATTTCATTTGTGTATAACAAGCTAAGTTCGATCTAATGGTTGAAAGATATTAGATTGAATCTAATCAAGTTTTCATCTAACGGTGAATATTGAATGCTTTGTTACCAAGGTAACTTAGATTGCAAACCCTGATTTGAAAAAATATAAAGGAGAACTCTAGCAACTGGGAAAACTAATCCCCACACCTCCTATGTGATACTAGTTGTATAAGCTAGAGTCGGTTCTCCTTTAACCTTAGGTTTTTCACGAAACACTTTAGGTTAACGACTTAAAGACTTCATTGGGATTGTGAAGCCAGACCCAGCTATTTTCTCTGTAGTTGCGTGATCTGATCTTGCTGTTTCTATCGTGTTTGAGTACTATCTCCTTTAAGATTGGCTCGAGATTTAATCTCCGATAGGCAAGATAAAAAGTAGTCACAAACATCTTCGTCTCATCGTTTGTGATTCCACAATATATTGTTTCGCTACCATACGATTAACATTATTGTGAGGTGATTGATAATTCTAGGATGTTCTTCGGGAATATAAGTACGGGTTATCGATTGGTTCCTGTTCACCTTGATTTATCAAAAAACTGAACAAAACTTGTAGGTATTTCTGTGGGAGACAGATTTATCTATTCTTGTAGACTTTTCTGTGTGATACATATTTTTTTATTAAAGTCTTCGACTTTGGGTCGTAGAAACTCTTAGTTGTGGGTGAGATCATCTAAGGGAATCAAGTGCGTAGTATCCTGCTGGGATCAGAGACGTAAGGAGGGCAACTGTACCTATGATCAGTGTGAGATTGTTTGGGGTTCAACTACAGTCCAGGCCGAAGTTAGTTTGTAGTAGGCTAGTGTCTGTAGCGGCTTAATACAGTGTGTGTTCAATATGGACTAGGTCCCGGGGGTTTTCTGCATTTGCGGTTTCCTCGTTAACAAAACTTCTGGTGTTTATGTTATTTCTTTTCCGCATTATATTTTGTTATATAATTAAAATATCACAGGTTGTGCGTTGAATCAATCAATTGGGAAATCCGACCTTTGGTTGTTGATTGATACTTGAACATTGGTCTTTGGTACCGTTCAAGTTAATTTCTTTTGTATTCAATTAGACTCGCAGATTTCTATTTGCTTGAGTAAGGATTGAATCGAGAAATTGAGATATAACTCTTTGATATACTTTTTATTAAGATTGACTCTGACTGTCTAGTTGATTCTCTTAAAAGTATATTGGAGTTAGTCCATACAGATTTCTAAGCGAATTATTAGGTGAGGTTGTTGTACCCCCACTTTTTCAATAATCAAGGTGAAGAAGAGGAACCAGCTCAAGAAGAAGGACGAAATGAGTATGGAGATAAGGAAGATGGAGAGGAACAAGGAGATGACAATGATGACAATGAAGAAGATGAGGAATATGGAGATAAGGATGGAGATAATGAAGATGACGAATCAGAGGAGGACTCGGATGAAGAGGAAGAGGAACAAGGAGAAATAGTTTAAAAAAACCCTAGAAAGACGCCTGAAATCCTTGTGCTAGATATGCATACATTCCTGATGACAATTTGTGTTTGCCGCCAAAGAACCCAACTTATGGTACTCCAAGAGATAGAGGGGAAGTATTGATTGGCTACAAAAACTCATGGGCTGCCAAGATCTTTGCGACAAAGGTATTGAATCTTAACCATTAAGATTTTTCAGTCATTTTATTATATTTTGACATATATTTTTCTCTATATATTAGTATATAAGATATGATGTTGTCTTTTTAGGATCATAATAATGCGGTTCGTGTTTTGAAACGTCAAAAGAACAAGATATGGGATATAACGGATGAGTGTGATGAGGTCTGGTTGGCAATATTTGATTGTGTACTATGGAACGCGATACAACATGCGCACCAAAAATTTGATGCTGTCACTATTTCTGCATTTGCTGAGAGGGTTTATCCAGAGACGAATACCTTTCATCTACCGTTTGGCAAGATGGCAATAACTCCAGATGATTGTCATCGAATCACAGGCCTACCAATTTTGGGAACAAGTGTTCGAGATGGCTACGATCCCTCGATGAGTTATGAACTTCTTGAAAAGTTGGTCGAAAAGTGTCTAGGATGGGGCCCGGACAAGGCACAATGTGAGTTTAGATGAGCCGTTAAAGAGCCTAAGAAAGGTGATGAGTATAATTAGTTTGAGGAAGACCGCACGTACAAGAAGAAGTTGAAAAAGTTCAAAATCAAAGTATTGAAAGAGGAGTTTGGAGGGACAAAAGATTTGGTAGTTGCTGGAAAGTTGGTGATGACACCGGAGAAGATTAAGCACCATGTGACTGCTTATTTGTTATATCAATTAGGAACCATTTTATTCCCCGACACTTTAGGTCACTTGGTAAATGCCCATTACCTGCAGCTATTGGACCCCCTTAATGAGGTGAACAACTACTGTTGGGGCACGGCGGTTCTTTCATTCGTTCAAGTGGAGATCGGAAAAGCTTTGAGGCTTAAGACTTATCAACTTGGAGGCTTATACACCCTTATTCAGGTACCCCGTTAAATTATCCTTTCTATGTTTCAAGATATATTTGCGAACAAACTGAAATATGTTGTTGATAAGTGAATGAATGTGTATTGTTACTAATCATACTATAAATATATCATTTATGGCTCCTTCTCATAGGTTTGGGTGTACGACCACTTCCCTAAACTGAAATTGTCTCATGCTATGACTCCTTGGCCTTATGGGAAGCCTACAGCTGGTAAATACGAATTGTTTAACTCACAGGACAAGGGTAACAAAAAAAAAGGTGTTGAAGTTGAGGGAGACATTGGATAATGCAACGCTTGAAGATGTAGTTTTCCATCCATATATCATTGCATCAGATGAAGAGGAAGATGTTGAGGTTGTTGATTTCTCACCTATCGCGGGTTATAATGGACCGTTGTTTCATCCTGGCGGTTATATAATGTATAATCCTCTAAGAGTATTGAGACAACTTTCTTGTGTCCAAACTGTCTCAAAAGTGGAAAACTTCAAGGTGAAGAAGCGGGGAACTAAGAACACCGTCAAGTATTTTGATCCAAAATATGAACCCGCTCCATCAGTGGACCACTGGAACAACTTGGGAATTATCTTGTTCGAGGTGAAGAGTGTGAAGATTCGTATGATGATCCAAATGCCGCTGACGAGCGATATATGGAACGTATGAAAATATTTCTCATCCTCATGTAATAAACAGAGTCCGACAAGCCCATGCTGAGAAAGCGAAATCGAAGGCGGTGGAGAAAGAGGCTCAGAAAATTCTGAAGCATATGCCTACCTGTGGTGAAGAGGCCTTGAACTTATGGAATTCGGTGGTAAGATATTTACTCTTATTTTTTCTTTTTAAATTGTTATAAAATATTGAAAAATAATAGTTATTTATGCTTTTGATTGACAAAAGGTGAAGGCAAGTACTAAATTGTTGAAAAAATTGATGGAAAAAATCCGGAGTGGAGAGCCGATGAACACTCGAGAATAAACGGACCTCTACAACCAATGGACTAATGTGTTTTCACCCAACATTGTTGATCCAATCCAGACCATGCCGGTGAAGAGGAGTCTCCAAGAAGGGGAAGGTTCAAGTCAGATGGTTGAACAACAAAGCAATGGAGAGGACACTCCTAGTGACGAAGGACAAGCTAAAGCTACTAAACGCAATAATAGAAGAGTTTCTCGTAGTGGTCGTCGTTAATGAGTGATTGCAACAATTAGTAGTTTGGTTTCTTATGTTTACAAAACTTTTTTATTGCGGATTTGGTAGTTTGTTTTCTTATGTTTAGAAAACTTGCTTATTGCGGATTTGATAGTTTGTTTTCTTATGTTCATGTGTTTCCAACAATTAGTTAAGGTATTATGGATTAGTAAAGGAATTTGATATTTTGGTTTTTAATTTGTGTTTTAAAGGATTAGTTCAGCTATTAGACTCATTTGTGTTTCATTACACTAAAAAAATTTAGATACAATAAGGTAGTTCGGTTAGTAGGCCAAATATCGTACGCAACCGAACTTTGTTGTCTCAAAGTTCGGTTTGTTCGCAAATTTGCGATATAACCGAACTCCACAATTAAAAAAAAAATCAGAAGTTACAGAGTCGTATTCGGTTACCTGGTAAAAAGTGACAGGTAACCGAACTTGTTTGTTCGGTTACCTGCCATTTTTTTTGCAGGTAACCAAACTTTGGGCTTCCATTTCACTTTGCCTCTTAGACAACACCTTTGCATATTCTCTTACTTGTTTTTTTGTTTCTTTGGTGCTTGGCCGACCTTTGACCTTGCCTTTTTTCGGTTCTTGGATATTCTCCGAAGTGTGCGGATAAACGATTGGCCACATGTCAT
Source organism: Papaver atlanticum (assembly GCA_023531105.1). Classification (NCBI taxonomy): domain Eukaryota; kingdom Viridiplantae; phylum Streptophyta; class Magnoliopsida; order Ranunculales; family Papaveraceae; genus Papaver; species Papaver atlanticum. Next base: position 154,700 of record JAJJMB010010850.1, on the reverse strand, counting down.
CCCAAAAGATTTGCCTTTCAAGTTTTTTCATGTTCCGGTACATCTCGATAACAATTCTTCCCATTTCATTATCACCAAACTATTCTCCGTCATCACCCTTTGGAGGAAGGAAAAAACTTAATTGTTGCCAATATGGATCTATATCGCTTAAAGGGATTATGCCATGTTCATAGTTAACTATCATATGGAGACAAGGGAGTCCCATAGACTTCATCATGTTGCAAACACACACCTCGTCCAGCTTGGTTCCCCATATTCAATCAATTCACCTCTACCATTAAACTCTTAATGCAAGCATGTGAAACATTATAATTGAGTCCCTTGAACAACCGAAGGTCCTCCAATTTCTTGATGTTACCATCTTTTTGTACTTCATGATGCGGCTTTTTTGAAACTTCTCTTTAATTCTATCAATCTCGCGGTTTAAGTAATTCTCCATTGTGTTAAACACAATCACAAAATTATCGACACATCCAAAAAGATTTTTCTTCAACCGGTGGTGAGCCGATTCTACCAAACTTGTCGCTTGATTCCCAAAGTGTTTATGGTGGTTGGTAAATGCATAAACGAAGCGCTCTTTGTGTGGTTCCAACCATTGATCAACCACATACGTTATAATATCCTCGGGATAATCGGGGATAGACCAATGTTCGATAAATACGGCAAGATTTAGATGATACTCTTCTTCGGTGAGAGACCAAGTCAATGACTCCCATTCACCGGAGTAAGCAACCCATTTAGCGTGATTTATAACGTATTGTTTATCGAATTCCTCTTTTGCATCCGCTTGTTCATCTTCCGGTAGCTTACTAATCTCTTCAAATGCTTTCCTCTTTGGTGGACAAATTTGAGGCTTGCACCTATTCATCACATTACACCATATATGGAACGTACAAAGCATATTATGGCTAATGGGAAGACTCTCTATGTTGCATTCATTAATGCTACTTCATTGTCCGTCACTATAACCCCGAGGATATCATCATCTCGGTAGATGGCCTTCAATTGTTGTAGCGCCCAAGTGTAACTTGGTTCTTGCTCATCCTTTGGAAAACAAAAAACAACGGTAAACGGTGACTTCGTCGAGGTACGACCAACAATGTTTAACAACGGCATCTCGTATTTGTTAGTCTTGTAAGTGCAATCCATTATAAGAACTTCATGGAAGCATTGAGTCAATTGAACACTCTTTGGATGCGCAATGAAGAGATGCATTATTTCTTCTTCCATACCTACCTTCTTTTGAACCGCGTAGCCTCTCTCTTTAGCAAAAAAAAAACAATTGTTGCATCACTTGTCTATCCTTCCATTCATTCCTTTTAATTGTCTCAATTGCATTGTAAATGGTGGACAACGATGATACGTTATCCTTGTTATCATCCTTTAGTAAGCGAAGCATAATAAGTGGTGAAATACCCATTCTCCTATATTTAGTTATTTTCTCCATTTCTTGAGGAGTGAGCCTTGCGGCCATTGAATGTCCTTCAAGATGCTCCGGACGAGGGTGGTTATGATGACCTTCCACAACATCCATATATAGAACCCATCCCTTCTTTTTACCGCACTTCTTAAATACTAGCTTGAACGGACATTTAATTTTCTTTGAGCATGTTGTGTTGTTCCTCCTCATCTTTCCTTTATGCACATAACCCTTCCTCTTGTAACTAACATCGAGATCTCCACTTCTCTCACAAACCATTTCAAAACGAGTTTTTCTTTCTTTTCCATTCAAAACTAATACGCACATGGCTTTCTTAGCATGCTCTCTAGCCCAATTCTTTGCATCAATAGGTAAGTCAAATACCAAATCATTGACATAGTGATGGGATGTATCTTCGAACAACATATCAACCGGAGAAGGTTGATCATCCATTGGTATAGGTTGGCATTCAATCTACAAGAAATGGAACAACATCAATGGAAATCACAAACAAGTTCGGCAACAAGATAATTTTATCTTAATAACCGAACTTGCAGTTCGGTTGGTAAAGCAATTTGACATGTAACCGAACAAACAAGATGACTCAGAGTATAAAGTTCGGTTACTTGCCATTTTATACTAGGTAACCGAATATCTCTCTGTAACTTTAAGTTCGGTTAGATATGCTGTTGGGTTAAAGTTGGCGAACCAACCGAACTTCTTACACTTGGTATAATCTTATTTTACGTTAAGTTCGGTTAGATATTTGGTTGGTATGAAGTTGCGAACAAACCGAACTTGGTAAAATCTTATTTCACGTGAAGTTCAGTTAGATATTGGTTGCGAACAAACCGAACATTACTATGTAAATCCTTTCAAATGTGTTCGGTTACCTGCGTGTTTGGAAAAAGTAACCGAACTACACTTTCAGATGTGTTCGGTTACCTGCGTGTTTGGAAAAAGTAACCGAACTACACTTTCAGATGTATTCGGTTACCTGTTCTTCACATAAGGTAACCGAACAAGCCCAAATCTACTTAAAAAATTTCATTTTTTTGAAAATTTGGAGGAATTCAACCAACATTATCTAAGTTTGAAGCATACCTGGGTACCCAAATACTCTTCCTCCGGTTGTGGTTGGTAAAATCCATCGTTTTCATCTTGAGATTGAGTTTGGGGAAGAATACAATCACCATCTTAGAAATAACTCATATCCGGATCATTGTGAAGATTAACAAATATTCTAGGAGTGGATGGAGATGAAGATTCAGATGAGCTATCATCACTTGAATCATCACTTGAATACTCAAGCTTAGTGAGTGAACTCAAAAAAAAAAAAAATCCATGTTTTTCTTCTTCATCTTCTTTAACTTTACTCTCTCAATAATTCTACTTCTTTTTTAAAAAATCCATCCCATCTGATTTTTTAATCTCACTAATTATCTTTAACTTAATCATTACACTAACTATTATTAACACTAACTAATCATTACCCAAAATTAATCAGGAGGGTAATTTAGATATTAATATAAATATATAGATAAGGGGTAACCTAGATTTACTTTTAATGTCTTACCCAAAATAAAACAATGATCCCAAAAAACCCATGGTCCCCAAAAAATGATTCTTTCGTAACTTTGTTCGGAGACCAACAAAAATGCTAGCATATTTCGTTTTGGTTGGCGAAAGTTATAATACAATTAAAGCCCAAGAATAAATAGCCGCCACTGTACTAAGCACATTGGCTCTGCTAAAATCGCTTGTGGCCATTGCAAGCTCCTCGACCAAGTTGACTATATTAGTAATAATGGGTGGTTACAATCGGGTGCGAGAGGGTGCAACGAAAAAAAGGTGAAGCAAATATTAATACGCATACGAAAACTTCAATTTGTGACAGAAACTGAGTTCTGGTATTGACTAAAATACAGAGACTCGGGCATTTCTTAGCTATAGCGCAGATCAGATGTGTTCCCCTCTTAGGCGAAGCTAAATCGTTTCACCACAATATAGCTAAGCAATGACGCATAGTGGCTGGCGTTCTCTATAATGTAGCCATAGCCAGGCAAAATGCACTACCATAGTGCTTGGCCTAAGAAATATACATCTGAAAAAAGAGATTGATATTAAGATCAAATAAAAAAACACTGGAAGCTATGATAACATTGGGTTTGGCCTGTTAACATAGACGAAAAACTTAAAACAATCTTATAAACTAGTCCCGTATGGCAATCCAAACTCATTCTGTTTCTTTCTTCTCAAGCAGCGGAAAACTGCAAATCGTTAGCATTTACAGTAGTGTCAATAGTTTATTTTGCTAAAAATTCAATCAAGAACACTTGTTTGGCATCATCTAGACCATCTATATTAGATCAGCCACGTCCATTGGCATCTCATATATTTGAGTACTGTGGTACTGCTCTGTCTCTGAGAATCCTGATATCATCACTATGCACAAAGTATATTGCAACACCCTGCAGATAACAACCGATATAACACCATTATCTAAATGAGAAACACCCTGCAGATAACAACCGATAAAAGACCATTATTTAAATGAGAAAGACGGAAACTTATAGTCTGAAAATGAGAGCTTGGTGTTTGAAAATCCAACAACAACCGAGCGTTTAGTCCCAAACAAGTTGCCGTTTGAAAATCAAAGAGATAATTACCTTGCGCCCAAAACGACAAGACCGACCAATCCGATGAATGTAAAGTTCACGCTTGTTTGGAAGGTCATAAATGATAACCAAGGACACGCCTAAAAAGCATAAGTGGTAGGAATTAGCAGAAGAATGAGAATCAAGTGAACCAATTCTGTCTGCAAAAGCAATTGCTTAACAAAAAATATCCATAGGATTTAATGTTTGATGTATCTATACAAGTTACAATGAGAAAAGACCATGGAAAGGTTTGCGACCGACCATCATGCTTTCCAAATCTAACAGTCTAACCATGGAAAGGTTTGCGATCGAACATCCTAACTGTCTAATCATCTAAAACTGTTTCAATTCACTAAATTTATTGGACAGAAATTGTTAGTTGAGAACCAAAAGGGGGGTTACGGTGCATAAGATTTTCTTACATGACCGTAACTGTACGCCACATCCAACTGTACCATAATTTCCTCATACTTACAAATGGATTTTAGTAGTTCAAATCAATAGACCCCAAATTTTAAAAGATGATAAATATAATACGGACCCAAAATGTATAATCAAATAAATTAGAATTGCTTATTTAGACAAACCAAATCCAAACTGAAAGACTCACCTGTTGAACATCAATCCCACGAGCCCATACATCTGCTATCAACAGAACACGGTTGTCCCCTGATGTGAACTCTTTCATGATTGCATCTCTCTCCTTCTGAGGCATGTCTCCATGCATTGCAGAGACTGTGAGGTTATAGCTGCACATCTTCTCAGTTAACCAATCAACCTGCTCATGGGGAAATGAAACTAGCATATAATAACTACGTAACTCTGCAAGGTATCATGATAAACTTCACAGCAAGGAAGTGCCCAATATAAGATTAACTTGTAGGGATGCTAGATCTTTGGCACCAATCATTTAATATGTATCAATGTATGTGATTTAATGTTGTTGTACGAGTATTAGTTATAAATTCATAACCTCCATCGAATGAGAGATAATCAAAACAGGGGAAAAAAATGTCTTCTCTATCTGGTATTATCTCTATGTAATCTGTTTCACTTAATCTTTAGTATAATTATCTTCTGCAATGCACAGAATCAAGTGACTGCACCAGTATGATCATCTGACATGAAAAATGGTGGCGGAAATAGGTATCGACTATTTAGCACTGCCCTAAGAAATTGTTTACACCCTACACATAACTAGTTGGTGCCCAGTGGTGGAGCAGATTTAGAGCATTTCACACCCTACATAAACATACACCAGAAAAGATAGACATATGTTACCTCCCTCTTCGTGTTACAGAAAATAACAGCTTGAGTGATCGTCAGAGTATCATAACAAAGTATTGACGTCAACAAAAAATTGTTTAATATCCAGAGATACCAAGCGAAAAGATACATGAATAAATAACCAAATAATTAACACACCGATATAATATCCGAGACATCATAGAAAGCATAACTAAAATAACCACATGCTACCCTACTCTAATGACATTTTACAGTGACAGTGATTTGGTCCATATCGATTCTAGTTTCCCCATCACCACACAGCTAACAAACACCAGCTGCAGGATATACCGGCAGCACCAGCTCAACAGTTGGTTTAGTAGGGAAAATGAGCGATCTGAAACTGAAAGCTCATTTTTAGGAGGTTTCCAAATTCAAGAAAATTCAATAAAGAGCTGAGCCTATCATACCCTATTCACAGTGACACCAATCAAACAAAAATTCAACAATAATTTAAGAATAATGTAACATCTTCAAAGTTAAATGTCATAAAATTAAGCAAGCAAAACAAATTTCCAGATGAACTCAGAAACCTTCTTCATTAAAATCACAAACGAGGTTTCATTAAAATCACAAACGAGGTTTCTTATTAGATTATAAACCCGTAATTCATTAAAATCTTCTTTCTCTTCGTGTTACAGAAAATAACAGCTTGAGCGACTGTCAGAGTATCATAAAGATGGCACAAAGTATTGACAGCAACAACAAATTGTTTGATACCCTGAGATACCAAACAAAAAGATACATGGATAAAAAACCAAATAATTAACACACCGATATAATATCCCAGATACGTATCGGAAGCATAACTAAGCTAACCACATACTACCCTACTCTAACGACATTTTACACGGACAGTGATTTGGTCCATATGGATTCTAATTTCCCCACTACCACCCAGCTGAGCATATTATACCCCCATCCACAGCGACACCAATCAAACAAAAATTCAACAGTGTAGGTTCATAGTAACATCTGCTAAGTTAAATTTCATAAATTAAACAAAACAAATTTCCACATAAACTGGAAACCTTCTTCATTTCCACTGATATAAAAACTACAGAAATTTATATCCTAACAACATTACCAACTCAATTGAAATCAAAACAAAACAAAACAAAATGAAATTGAAATTGAACCACTCACTAGCTGAAATTGAATCCCATCAAGTCCCCCATCTAGTACCCTTCTTCTCAATCTCACCTTTACTCTTCAAAAACGCTCTTAAACCCAACACTTTGACATTCTTCCTCTTCATCAACAACTCTTTCAATGTCTTCTTTGGCCTCTTAAGTCTCCCACCTTTCCCTTTCCCCCCTCCTTTATCACCACCACCAGCACCACCTTTCTTTCCTTTCTCATTCCCACCTTTGATAGTATGCCCATGAAAAGTTCTTGTTGGTGCAAATTCCCCCAATTTATGACCAACCATTCTTTCATTAATAGATCTGATGATATGATCTTTACCATTATGAATAGCTACTGTCATTCCAACCATACATGGTATGATTGTTGTTGCTCTTGCCCATGTTACAATTACTGCTCTTACATTATTATCTTCTCCTCCAGCTACTCCTTTGTTTGGGAGATTACTGGTTGAAAATCTTCTTTGATGAAGAAAACCTAGACTGGGTTTAATCAGATCTTGTTGTTTGATAATTGATGATAAAATTCCTCTGTTTGATGAGATTGAATTGCTGCTGGTGGATTGATTGAATCCTAGTTTTGATTTGATTAGTGATGAGAAAAGATGGTTTTTTAGATTCTTTGCCATGTTGATGAACCCTAGGTTCTGTGAAGAAAATGATTTTGGGCGAGTGACTCTGTTACATATAGGACTGCTGGAGTGGACTAGTTTGGTCGGGTTCAGGGAACCCTGTTCTGTAACCGAACCATGGTCCGAAACATTTCTAGAGGTCACTGTGGGAATCAAGGTTGCAACTTGCAAGGACACCGGCACAACATGGTCACGATGACACGCCGAATCCCCACCTATCTGAATAGAAAGTTTTATACTACCTCCGTCCCACTATTAGTTCACCTAGTAGTATAATTTAGAAATGATTTATCTCTCAACTATACCACGGATATTCGTAAATTTTATATCATTGAAAAGCGTTTTAAAACACCTGCTTAACGAATATAAACATGAATATCAAATGATATAAAATCAACTATTAATGAGACAAAATCTAAAAACAAATAGGTCAACTAATAGTGGGACGGAGGGAGTATTTTTCAACTAGCACTTTTTTTTTTTGAAAATAGATATTTATTGATAGAGAGCAGAGAAAGTTAATCATATTGATTCAGTCTCATCTGTTACTATCTCAGAATGAGAAGTTGTTCGATGACTGAATCTGTTAGATTAACCTCCACTGAAACTGTTACAGGAAAGCTGTTTAAATTACATACTTCATAAGCTTTTTCAACTAGCGCTTACATAGCAAAAAAATAAAAAAATTATATTCTTCATTCCTAAATTTACAGTATCAATCAGTGAAAATTGAATAATTACCCTTGCTTTTGATGGGGCTTTACAAATACCCCTGATGGCAATTGAAATTCTCAATAAAAACACAATTTCAGTAATCCCGTATTTAACCTTTCGTTTCTTCTTCGCTTATCAGAGTTCAGTAATCCCGTATTTAACCTTTCGTTTCTTTTTCGCTTCTCAGAAATAATTTTGAGCCCCCACCATCTCCATCCATCGATGCTCAGACGAAAAACACACCACCACATCTTCATCTCTTCCACAACCACCATCATTTTTATCATCACCATAATAACCAGTCGCACCACCTCCATCTCTATAATCAACAAATTTATCACGTCTTTGTGTTTGTTTTGCTACTGATTTCAACTTGTTATTGATTGGTCTTCATCTTTATAGGTTAAAGATGATTTTCAAAACCAGATTAAGAATTGATTTCATTTTTAGGTTTTCATTTCAATTTGGTAATTACGAGTTAAAGATTTAGATTTCGAGTGGATTTTGAGTTAAAGGTTCAGTTTGCGAGTGGATTTCGAGTTGAAGATCCAGATCAGTGAATTAAGTTCAAGATTTGTTGATTCTGAAGCTGGTATGATTTAACTTTATTTTTAGGTTTAGGTTTTGAAATTTCTGAAAACTAATTTTATGTTTTAAAAAACTTTATGACATAATTAATGCATAGGGTTAATAACGGTGACGGGGTGGTGTCTTGGTCGTGAACTAGTGGTGGATGATGGTATTGGTGTTGTTTCAGTGGTATTGGTGAATGTTATTCTTTGTTGTGGTGGTGGTGGTGGAGGATGTTTGTTGTAATGTAGGTGATGGTGGTAATGGTGGATGTTTGTTGCAATGTAGGTGATGGTGGTGGTGGTGATATTGAAAAAGCGGGGGCCTAACAACCACACCCAATATTTCGTTCGGCAATATGTATGGACTAACTCCAATATAATTCCAAGAGAATGAACTAGACAGTCAGACTCAATCAAGGAAAGATATCCAAGAGTTATATCTCATTCTCAAATCAATCAGCAAATCAACCGGATAAAATCCGTGAACTGATTGGTATGAGAATAACTTGAACGGTTTAAAAGACCAATGTTCAAGTGTCAATCAATTTATATCAACAACCAAAGGTTGGATTTACCAATTGATTGAACTACGCACAACCTGTGATATTTCAATTATATAAACAAATATAATGCGGAAAAGAAATAACACAGACACCAGAAATTTTGTTAACGAGGAAACCGCAAATGCAGAAAAACCCCGGGACCTAGTCCAGATTTGAACACCACACTGTATTAAGCCGCTACAGACACTAGCCTGCTACAAGTTAACATCGGACTGGAATGTAGTTGAGCCCTAACCAAGTCTCAAACCGATTAAGGTACAGTCGCGTTCCTTACGCCTCTGAATCCCAGCAGGACTCTATGCACTTGATTCCCTTAGATGATCTCACCCACAACTAAGAGTTGCTACGACCTAAAGTCGAAGACTTATAAACATATCTGTCTCCCACATATAAGTCTATTATGATAGATAAATCTGTCTCCCACAGAAGTACCTATGAAGTTTTGTTCTGTCTTTCGATAAATCAAGGTGAACAGGAACCAATTTATAATCCGGTCTTATATTCCCGAAGAACAACCTAAAAATATCAATCACCTCACAATAATTTAAATATATGGTAGTAGAAGAAGTTATTGTGGAATCACAAAAAATGAGACGAAGAGCTTTGTGATTAATTTTTATATCTTACCTATTGGAGATAAATCTCGAGCAAATCTTAGAGAAGATAGTACTCAATACGATAGAACAAGTTAGATCAGAACACGCAACTACAAAGAAAATAGTTGGGTTTGGCATCACGAATCCCAAATGAAGTCTTAAGTTCGTTAACCTATAATGGTTTTGGAAAAACCTTGGTTAAAGTAAAATATACTCTAGTCGCAACTAGTATCACACAGAAGTGTGGGGATTAGGTTTTCCAGTTGCTAGAGTTCTCCCTTATATAGTCTTTCAAATCAGGGTTGCTTACAATCAAAGCTAGGTTAGCTTAGAAACAAAGCATTCAATATTCACCGTTATATGAAAACCTGATTTAAAATTAAGGCTAAGTTTGCTTAAAACCAAAGAAATATCTCTCCACCGTTAGATGATCTTAGCTTGTTACACACAAATGAAATATACCTTCATTTAGATATGGATAACCGTACCTAAACGTGTATATTGAGTTGGCTTAACAATAGTTAATCGAAGTTAGCCATATGAACACTTTTGTCTTAACCACATTCATCTAACACTTCTAGATCAAATATGATGATCAATCAATTATAAAAGATAATCACAAAAATCTAACTGTGTTACTCATAGAGTTGGTCAATTGTATATATCTCATAGAAGTATACAAGAAACAATTGAAGAAAAATCAAATTGATTCATGAGAATCAATTCATCAACATTAAGCCACGGTTTGCAAAGATTGCATTCCTTAACTCATAAATGTATTTATTCATTAGTATGAAAACATACTTAACCGATTTTAGAACTTTAACCACTAAGTTTGCAAACGGGTACGCAAACTATAGTTCTGGACTTTGGTCTTGTCTAGCAGTTTGCAAACTGGTATGCATACTGCCGTCCCGGACCTAACTCAGGTAGAACCGTTCGCATACTGGTGTGCAAACTTGGTTCCCGGACTTTAACAGTTAAAACCGTTCGCATACTAGTATGCGAACTTGGTTTCCGGACCTGAATCATACCACAACAGTTTGCATACTGGTATGCATACTGTGCTCTATCCAGACAAAGGTTAATTGTCCTAAACTCCCATTTCAATCATTGAAACATCCTTAGAAGACGACAATAGCTGTCTCACACAAACTATTAGCTTATAAGTAATTCTCAAGTGATCGAATGATCAATACGAAACATTCCGAGTCGACATCAAATGACTGTCTCACACAAATCATGTAAGATGTTTCAAGGCAATTTTCACATGATCATCTTTTGACTTATTATTTAGTTTCTAACAAATAATTTTTTTCTAACTAAACTCGTCAAAAATAATGATGAACGTAGCTAAAGCAAAAAGTTTCTAACACATATTTCAAGAAATATATAAGCGAGTTATACTCATCTCAAAATATCAAATTTGTATAATATAAAAGTCTATATGGCTATACGACTTAGTCTCATTAGGATATAGAATAAAATAGAATTATGAGTGATAGATAAGTTTTAGTCTCCACATACTTTTTGTTGATGAAGTTCCTCCAAGCTCTCCTCAGTAGATCTTCGTCTTCAATCGATGAACGTCGTGAAGTATAAAGCTCAACTACACATTCTATCCTAATTCGAGACATACCTATAAGTAGACTAGAAATCAAGATTTATACTTTTGATCACTTAAACTTGACAAACAAGCTTGAGATAGAAATGCTTGCGAGTTTGACTGAGCAGTGCTCTAACAGATATGACCTCATTTTTGGTTTGGTGTTGGTTGTTGTTGTAGAGGTGGTGCTGGGGAAAACTGAAAGTGAGTTTTATTCTTTTTTTAAAGTATGTATAATTGAAAGGTAATGGCGGTGTTGTTGTATTTGTAACAGTGTTGGTGGATGTTTGCAGCACTAGTTTTGGTGCTTGTTCTGATGGGAGGAGCAACCAGTAGTGAGATATCATCCATTTATTCACTTTTAATATTGCGGCTTTATTTGTATATGGGGGAAAAGATCCCTGTATTTCCGTTTATATCATTTATCGGATCAACTACTGTTGTTGATCCCATTTATGAGATCAACTCTTCTATAAACTGGCGCATGGTAATGAAATTTTGACCACCTGTTTAATGTTTAGGTGAAAATCTACTATAGTTAATATGCACCAACAACGGGCAAAACTCAACTACACATTCTATCCTAATCCGAGACATAGCTATAAGTAGACTAGAAATCAAGACTTATAGTTTTGATCACCTAAACTTGACAAACAAGCTTGAGATAGCAACGCTTGCGAGTTCGACCAAGCATTGCTCTAACAATCTCCCCCTTTGTTAATTTTAGTGACAAAACTATCAATACTTATGGATTAGAAAATAAACAAACTTTGTAGCTTCTCATCCAACATGCTTGATTTCCTTGGTTCGTCAAGATTCCTTGAATTTTTCGTCACTTCAAGTACTTCAGTGATTCTGAACGTGTTCAACTCAGCATCATTGTTGTTGAAGATCCGTAGCCATAACAATAAGAAAACAGTGTTTCTCAATTATTTTTATACAGTGTCATAGTATTATTACACATCATCAAAGTCCAATTATATCACAACTTTGACAATAATACTACAGTGATATGTATCACTCCCCCTTAGTCAATACTTCCATCTCACAATGAAAACCACTCCCCCTTACATAATGATCCGTAAACCATATGTATGTAGTGTGAACTACAAAATAATTCTCTCCCTTTTTGTCAATATAAATTGGCAAAGGTACGAAAACTAACGGGATCATAATGAAATTCTCAAAGAGATAATTCATGACTAAAACAGAACATATCAACTTGGTTTCGATGATTTCACATAGTCGAAATTAGTGTATTCATCAAGGAGTTTATAAAGATACAAGATAACTCCTACAATATTCCACAGCTGCACTCCCTAAAAATATTTGGAAATTAAGCACAAGTTCAATTAAGAACTCTCCCCCATAAAATGTCATTCCCGAAAGAACAACAAGAGCGACCTTACTTTTACGAGAAAAGAAGGATTTCTTTGGACATTAACAAATTACATGAAACATGAATTTGTATCCAGAAGACTCAGATAAATTAATCACAATAATCGGAAATGCTCAACATAAGAAAACTTACGGAGCCATACAGTATTTTCACATAGAAGTGAATCAGGGAAAGATCAATACTGCGGAATATTCAAAAGTTCATTTTATCTTTTATCAATATTTGCATAAAGACATAATAGACTTAACTTTTGAAATATGAGATAATCATAGTTCACGGACGTAAACACACATATCCCATAAAATATTTTTGCAATTTATAAAACCAATAAAGATTAATACTGCAAAATCATCTTCCAAATAACTTAGAATTTAAATAAATAAATCTAAAACATTGCAAGATGAAAATCGTTGGCAATAGCTATGCTTAATCACAATATTTGCTATTCCAAACCCTAGTTATCCTACTTAAAACATAAGAATAAATTCCCATAAGAAGTTTCCTAGACAAAATAAGAAGGATAAGAGTTAGAGAAAACTTCATCATTGGAATCCATCCAAGAGGCTTGAACTTTTCCCATTTCTTCCTTGATTTCGGGGAACTTTGTAGCAATCACGCATAATTTTTCTTGCACACATTTTACCTTGGAATTGATCTTACGAACACCCTTGCGAATTTGATGAAGAATACCCAAGGTGGTAGGATCACAAGAACCGTCAAGAGAATCACATCTTTGTCTTTTGCACGCATTCATCTTCATATGTTTGAAGGTACAAGGACGTACAAGTTTGGGAGCTCCAATAGAGTTGCCAATGGGAGCAATGGAATGTGCACTACATATTTTCCCAATCAAGCATGGAAAGCCTGACTTCTTATTAGATGACGTTATTGAAACTATTTGAAGAATGATAAATCCACAAATATCAAGACTTTGAGCACCAAATTCAAGGAAATAGACCAACTCCGCAAATTCACGACTCCATCAAGAGTTCTCAATTGTGGAGGGAAAAGATTAGAAATGCCAAGTTTTCCGAAAACCATCAAAGCAAGACTAAGAACATGGGTAGGAAATTTCCCATCTATCCAATCAACATTCTTTCTACAAATACCATTGGAAATGGTTTCACACGATGGTCTTTCTCCTCTTGGTCTAGGAAGGCGAAGATTGCCCAATGGAATTTTGGTAATCTTTGAAATCAACTCTCTATCAACTAGAATCCTTTTCCTATTTATTATAGTCTTGAATTCTAAGTCATCAAGATTAACATCATGGATGTTAGCATAAAAGATTCTTGTGAGAGTGTCAAAACCTTCACCAAGACCATTAAATATGTTACCAAGGTTATATTTCTCAAAACACATTAAATCTTCCTTATGACCACTTTCCTCTACCAATTTCTTTTCTAGAATGAAACCACTAGAAGAAATCTTTTCAAAGGTCTTACTACTAGAATCATTGATGAATCTAATTCTAATAGAGTCTTGGTCACTTGGTATGTTCATACTCATAAGAGAAGAAAAAATATGGTTTTTTGACATCTTCTTTGAATTCTTATCATCATTATTGATTTTCCCCATAAACCCTAAAAATTGAGAGTAATAAGAAAAATAAAATCTTACTTGATATGCTCCTTGAAGATGATGACCAGCCTTTGCCCCTTTTTAGATCTCCAAAAAAGATTATAATGGAGTTGATTCGTGAACCCTAAAAACGTTCCTATTCATGACCGCGGACAAAGAGATGAAGAAGAAGAAGGGTACGCGTACTGGGACCCTAAAAACCTGGTAGTGGGCTTGGACCCCTATTGGTTCAGTGGCTCATAAAAGTAAACATGACTGTTAGAGCACTGCTCGGTCGAACTCGCAAGCGTTGCTGTCTCAAGTTTGTTTGTCAATGTTAGTGATCAAAACTATAAGTCTTGATTTCTATTCTACTTATAGTGATGTCTCGGACTAGGATAGATTGTGTAGTTGAGCATTAGACTTCACGGCGTTCATCAATTTAAGACGAAGACTACTAAGGAGAGTTTGTGGAACCTCATCAACAAAAGGTATATGGAGACTAAAACTCATCTATCACTTGGATCTATTTCTACTCTATCTCCTATATTGAGACATAAGTCGTATTACGATAGTTTTCAATTATACACATTTGAGATTTCGAGCTGAGATTAACTCGCTTACATATTTATCGGAATATGTGTTGGTAAGCTTTCGCTTCAACCAAGTTCATCTTATATTCTTGTCGAAAGTCAAAAGATGATCATGTGAAAATCGCCGAGTAACATCTTACATGGTTTGTATGATACAACCATTTGGTGTAGACTTGGAATGTTTCGTTATGATTATTTCAATATCTTGAAAATTGCTTTGATGCCAATAGTGTGTGAAAACGGCTATTGTCATCCTCTAAGAAAGTTTCAATGATTGAAATAGAGTTTAGAATACTTAACCATCATTGGATTATAAACATAGTGTGCATTCTTGCATGTATGTGATCCATGATCGGAACTAAAGTATGCATACCCGTATGCGTACTTGTAGTTGTGAAATTCTGTGTACCAAGTACACATACCAGTACGCATACTTGCGTAAGGTATAGGTCCGGGAATTTCTGCTGGGTTTTGGAAGTGTACTTAGGTATGCGTACCCGTTCGCATACTGGCGAACCCAAACTCAGACCGGCTACTTAAGTATGCGTACCTGTTTGCATACTTGAGTGGTTAAAGTTCTAGAATTGGTTTGTTGATGAACTAATACATTTATATATTAAGAAATGCATTCTTTGCAAACCGTGGCTATAATGTTCATGAATTGATTCGAGTGAATCAAACCAATTTTGCTTCAATTGTGTTCTTATATACTTCTATGAGAATATAGTAATTGAACAACTCTTTAACTAGTTTCATTTGATTCATTTGAACTAGTTATGGTTAAGATGAATATGGTTGATATGAGAGTGTTCATATAGCTAACCTCGGTTAACTACGGTTGAGCCAACATGGTGTACACGTTTAGGTACGGTTAAATAAACCTAAATGAGGGTACATTTCATTTGTGTATAACAAGCTAAGTTCGATATAACGGTTGAAAGATATTAGCTTGTATCTAATCAGGTTTTCATCTAACGGTGAATATTTAATGCTTTGTTACTAAGGTAACTTAGATTACAAACCCTGATTTGAAAACTATATAAATGAGAACTCTAGCAACTGGGAAACATAATCCCCACACCTCCTATGTGATACTAGTTGTATAAGCTAGAGTCGATTCTCCTTTAACCTTAGGTTTTTCACGAAACCTTGTAGGTTAACGACTTACAGACTTCATTGGGATTGTGAAGCCAGACCCAACTATTTTCTCTGTAGTTGCGTGATCTGATATTGCTGTTTCTATCGTATTTAAGTACTATCTTCTTTAAGATTGGCTCAAGATTTATTCTCCGATAGGCAAGATAAAAAGTAGTCACAAACATCTCCGTCTCATCGTTTGTGATTCCACAATATCTTGTGTCGCTACCATACGACTAAGATTATTGTGAGGTGATTGATAATACTAGGATGTTCTTCGAGAATATAAGTATGGTTTATCAATTGGTTCCTGTGCACCTTGATTTATCAAAATACGGAACAAAACTCATAGGTATTTCTGTGGGAGATAGATTTATCTATTCCAATAGAGTTTTCTGTGTGAGACAGATTTGTTTATCAAGTCTTCGACTTTGGGTCATAGCAACTCTTGGTTGTGGGTAAGATCAGCTAAGGGAATCAAGTGCGTATTATCCTGCTGGGATCAGAGATGTAAGGAGCGTAACTGTATCTTGAATCAGTGTGAGATTTATTAGGTTTCAACTACAGTCTAGTCCGAAGTTCATTGTTAGTAGGCTAGTGTCTGTAGCGGCTTAATACTGTGTGGTGTTCAAATCTGGACTAGGTCCCGGGGGTTTTCTGTATTTGCGATTTCCTCGTTAACAAAATTCTGGTGTCTGTGTTATTTATTTTCCCGCATTACATTTTGTTATATAATTGAAATATCATAGGTTGTGCGTTGAATCGATCAATTGGGATCCAACCTTTGGTTGTTGATTGAAATTGATTAACCCTTGAACATTGGTCTTTGGTACCGTTCAAGTTATTTCTCTTATATTCAATCGGGCTCGCAAATTCCTATTTGCTGATTGCAGATTGAATTGAGAGATAGAAATATAAAACTCTTTTATATACTTTTATCTAGATTGAGTCTAACTGTCTAGTTGATTCTCTTGAGAGTATATTGGAGTTTGTCTATTCAGATTGCCAAACGAAATATTGGGTGTGGTTGTTGTACCCCCGTATTTTCAATGACTCCAATTCTAAATCCTGAGCCATGAAGTTCGTGCACTGATGAGAAATTATAACAGTGTGATAAATAATATAGTAGAAAACGACAAAACATTAGTTAACCTTAGGAGGACAGAGAAATTCTGTCAAAGGAGTTTTTCTTGAAAGAAAATAAATTTCAAAAGAAAAACTAACCCATAATACAAGGACACAAAACTAATCAAACCGTTACTTGCCCCATTTCAAGTTATATACAAATGGGGTGGAGCCAATCTTGTTACCAAGAGGCTAGATGGGCAGAGGACACCTCATGCACCTTCTCTGGTCGATATTTGTGAAATGTACCAGAAGTTTAATCATAGTAATGATGATACACAGGGTTAATTGAACTTTTTGACTCCTTCTTCTTATGATTAAGGAATGGATTTTTCCGACATCTGGAACTTGCAACATAAACAGCAGAAACCTTTTTTTATCAATTTTACCTGAGTAGTTAACAATACCCGACTGCACGTCATGTATACATGAACTAGTGGAATTTTCACCAGCACAAACTTTTTCCTTAATCGAACCAAGCCGTTCCAGCGATTTAAAAACGTTTTCAAAAGCAATAAATAGATTTTTGTTGATTGATCCATCATGATAGTATTCCTTAAAAATATTGAGAAGCATTCTAGTGAGGTTCCATATACTTGAGCTTTTTTTCACACGTTTTCTGCAACGATCCTTTTTAAAGGAACCTTTATTTTTTCCGTTATATTGTTTTCCATCATCTAAAATTTCTAATGTTTTAGATGACATGAGATTATCTTGAGAGACCAGAGGTCTTAAGAAAAATAATCTCTGAACAATCTTTGAGGATTTCTGGTGTGCGTTATAGATGCACAAAACAAGTTTCCCAAAGATATTTCCCATCAGGACAATCTTTAGGATCAAACAAACACAAATTTATTAGGTTTATCGTGTTTGCCTACTGTGATACCAATGGAAAAAACGGGGGTCTAACAACCATACCCAATATTTCGTTCGGCAATCTGTATGGACTAGCTCAAATATAATTCCAAGAGAATCAACTAGACAGCCAGACTCAATCTAGGAAAGATATCCAAGAGTTATATCTCTTTCTCAAATCAATCAGCAAATCAACAGGATAGAATCCGTGAACTTATTGGTATGAGAATAACTTGAACGGTACCAAAGACCAATGTTCAAATGTCAGTCAATTTATATCAACAACCAAAGGTTGGATTTACCAATTGATTGAACTACGCACAACCTGTGATATTTCAATTATATAAACAAATATGATGCGGAAAAGAAATAACACAGACACCATAAAAAAAATTAACGAGGAAACCGCAAATGCAGAAAAACCACGGGACCTAGTCCAGATTTGAACACCATACTGTATTAAGCCGCTACAGACACTAGCCTACTACAAGTTAACTTCGGGATGGAATGTAATTGAGCCCTAACCAAGTCTCACACCGATTAAGGTACAGTCGCGTTCCTTATGCCTCTGAATCCTAGCAGGACTCTACACACTTGATTCCCTAAGCTGATCTCACCCACAACTAAGAGTTGCTACGACCTAAAGTCGAAGACTTATAAACAAATCTGTCTCCTACAGATAAGTCTATTATGATAGATATATCTGTCTCCCACATACGTACCTATGAAGTTTTGTTCCGTCTTTCGATAAATCAAGGTGAACAGGAAACAATTGATAATCCGGTCTTATATTCCCGATGAACAGGAACCAATTGATAATCCGGTCTTATATTCCCGAAGAACAGCCTAGAAATATCAATCACCTCACAATAATTTAAATATATGGTAGTAGAAGAAGTTATTGTGGAATCACAAAAAATGAGACGAAGAGCTTTGTGATTAATTTTTATATCTTACCTATCGAAGATAAATCTCGAGCAAATCTTAGAGAAGATAGTACTCAATACGATAGAACAAGTAAGATCAGAACACGCAACTACAAAGAAAATAGTTGGGTCTGGCTTCACGAATCCCAAATGAAATCTTCAAGTCGTTAACCTATAATGGTTTTGGAATAACCTTGGTTAAAGTAGAATCGACTCTAATCGCAACTAGTATCACACAGAAGTGTGGGGATTAGGTTTTCCAGTTGTTAGAGTTCTCCCTTATATAGTCTTTCAAATCAGGGTTGCTAACAATCAAAGCTAGGTTGGCTTAAAACAAAGCATTCAATATTCACCGTTAGATGAAAATCTGATTTAAGATTCAAGCTAAGTTTGCTCAAAACCAAAGCAATATCTCTCCACCGTTAGATGGCTTAGCTTGTTACACACAAATGAAATATACCTTCATTTTGATATAGGTAAACATGTATATTGAGTTGGCTCAACAATAGTTAACCGAAGTTAGCCATATGAACATTTTTGTCTTAACCACATTAATCTAACACTTCTAGATCAAATATGATGATCAATCAATTATAAAAGATAATCAAATGAATCTAATTGTGTTACTCATAGAGTTAATCAATTGTATATATCTCATAGAAGTATACAAGAAACTATTGAAGCAAAATCGGATTGATTCACGAGAATCAATTCATGAACATTAATCCACGGTTTGCAAAGATTGCATTCCTTAATTCTAAATGTATTTGTTCATGAGTATGAAAACATACTTAACCGATTTTAGAACTTTAACCACTAAGTTTGCAAACGGGTACGCAAACTATAGTTCCGGACTTTGTTCTTGTCCAGCAGTTTGCAAACCTGTATGCATACTGCCGTCCCGGACCTAATTCAGGTAGAACCGTTCGCATACTAGTACGCAAACTTGGTTCCCGGACTTTAACAGTTAAAACCGTTCACATACTGGTATGCGAGCTAGGTTTCCAGACCTGAATCATACCACAACAGTTTTCATACTGGTATGCATACTGTGCTCTATCCAAGCAAAGGTTAATTGTCCTAAACTCCCATTTCAATCATTGAAACATCCTTAGAAGACGACAATAGCTTTCTCACACAAACTATTAGCTTATAAGTAATTTTCAAGTGATCGAATGATCAATACCAAACATTCCGAGTCGACATCAAATGACTGTCTCACACAAATCATGTAAGATGTTTCAAGGCAATTTTCACATGATCATCTTTTGACTTATTATTTAGTTTCCAACAAATAAATTGTTTCCAACTAAACTTGTCAAGAATAATGATGAACGTAGATAAAGCAAAAAGATTCCAACAAATATTTCGAGAAATATATAAGAGAGTTATACTCAACTCGAAATATCAAATGTGTATAATATAAAAGTCTATATAGCTATACGACTTAGTCTCATTAGGAGATAAAATAGAATAGACTTCTGATTGATAGATAAGTTTTAGTCTCCACATACCTTTTGTTGATGAAGTTCCTCCAAGCTCTCCTTAGTAGATCTTCGTCTTCAATCGATGAACGCCGTGAAGTCTAAAGCTCAACTACACATTCTATCCTAATCCGAGACATAGCTATAAGTAGACTAGAAATCTAGACTTATAGTTTTGATCACCTAAACTTGACAAACAAGCTTGAGATAGAAACGCTTGCTAGTTCGACCGAGCAGTGCTCTAACAGATATGACCCCATTTTTGGTTTGGTGTTGGTTGGTGTTATAGAGGTGGTGCTGGGGAAAACTTAAAGTGAGTTTTATTCTTTTTTTAAAGTATGTATAATTGAAAGGTAATGGCGGTGTTGTTGTATTTGTAACAGTGGTGGTGGATGTTTGCAGCACTAGTTTTGGTGCTTGTTTTGATGGGGAGGAGCAACCAGTAGTGAGATATCATGCATTTATTCACTTTTATCTTTGAATATTGCGACTTTATTTGTATGTGGGGGAAAAGATCCCTGGATTTCAGTTTTTATCATTTATCGGATCAACTACTGTTGTTGATCCCATTTATGAGATCAACTCCTCTATAAACCAGCGTATGGTGATGAAATTTTGACCATCTGTTGAATGTTTAGGTGAAAATCTACTATAGTTAATATGCACCAACAACGGATAACATACCTGTTAGAGATGAGTGTGAAAGAAGCAAGTATAAAGACTTTTCTTGTATGATTACTTGTCAGTTTAACCTCTATATGGAGTTTTCTTCCCTCCAAGCCGAATCTCTGGTGCAATGGTAACACAACTGACACCACGCCAGAAGATGCGTGTTCGATTCACGACAGGTACACCAATTTTAATACATCAATTTTTGGGATCAAATTTGTTTGTTAACGTTAGATTTTGGGGTCAACTTTGGTTGTTGACACTATATTTTGGGATCAACTTTGGTTGTTGACACCATACATTATCTGAACAGTTTTCTGAATTTTTAGTTTTAAAGATCAACTTCGGTTGTTGAGACCATTTATTTTATTCATATTTTCTAATCTACTTTTGTTTTTGGGATCAACTTCGGTTGTTGACACCATATTATTTTTTACTATTTATTTTTATTATTTTCTGATTTTTTTTTGATCAACTTCGGTTGTTGACGGCTAAGGCTTTGATTACATCATTAGTAGAGCTATCTAGTATGGAGTGGGATCTCTAGCTCTAATACATTAGTAGCATTTTATTAATAAAAAACGTTACATATGGAAATTATTCAAACAATACGTATTCACTTGCTTTAAAAAAATTCCTAAGACTTTCTTACACCACATTGACTAGATGTCCACAACCACAACAACCGAACCCAAATTAGCAAAAATTTAAAGCACTTAAAAGTAAAAATTCACCCGCGTTTTACTTAAAAGGAAAGTACCTACTCGGTCTCCAGTAAATCCATTAATTACCTGATGTAAAACTCTAAATGAACATTAGTATGTAACTAAAAAAGATATTCTTCATTCCTCAATTTAGGATTTAAGTGGTACCACAAACGCAGCAAAAAAAAAAAGTGGAGGATGTAAAATTTGATTTTATGTAGTTCAGTATATCATGTTGGATGAAAAAAAAAACACAGTTAATGGGGTATAGCCGAGATCATATCCAGGGACGAAGTCAGAAACCTTTTACATGGGACAAAAATATTTTCAGGGGTCTTATTAAGAAATTTTACTTCCAACTAATAAGAATTCAAAAGATTTTTAATGAATTAATTCAAAACAGAAAAGGCTCGGGCTATTTATTTTTTTTTTGATCGGTAAATTAACTCAGCTCGGACCATTCTTGAGCTGCACTTAGCTCTGTCCGTGATCATACCATTAGTAGACCCATCCAATATGGAAAGGACCACTAACACTGATATCCCGTATGTTAACCATGAGACAAAAATGCAATTCCAGTGTGAGCAAAACAATTTTAGTAGCTTTCTATTTCCCAAAGAAAATTACATGCTAATTTACGGAATACGTATTCAAATTCCTAAGATTTTCTTACACCGCATTGACTAGATGCCCACAACCACCAAGCCCAAATTAGCAAAAGTTTTCACCATCTCAATAAAACACCTAAAGTAAAAAACTTACTCCCTATTACTTAAACAGGAAAGCCCCTACTTGGTCCCCAGTAAATCCATTAATCACCTGATGTAAAACTCTAAATGATCTTTAACCGTCCGATTTGCTGACTGTTCTAAATCAAAACATTATCAAACAAAATCACCGAAGAATGCACTGAAGTTATTATACTGCTAGTTACATAATATCATATAAGAGCTGCAAAAATAGCAGTTTATAGAAAGTCTTTCCCCACAGCTCACTCCATAAACACTCTCAGCACTTCCATTCCTCTTTCTTGAACTGAAAGAGACAAAAACCACTTCTCAAACCCTAAATCTCTTTGAGTTTCTTTAGGTTCCTCCTCTTTTCATCTACCTTATCCTTGTTTTTGAGGTAAAATCTTCTTCTCTCATGGCTTCCATTTTTAGTTTAGAGTTCATGGTTGTGGACTTGTACATGTTATTTTTGTTGTTGTGGTGCTTAATTTTTCTCTGATTGTTTAGTAGATTTGTATCTTAGATGTGATTTTAGTTTGTTTTTTGAGATGTTTGAAGATATGGGTTTTGTTTATACATGGTGTTTAAGTATGGGTTGATGTTAGAATTTCACAAATTTTATGTTTTGTGTTCTGTATTTGAAGAATGTGACTTAATTTTGGTTGTTGGATTTTGTGTTTGTGTGCTCTTTTTGGTGTTTCAGTAATGCTTTTCATCATAGTGGGTTTGTGATGTTTGAAGTTATGGGTTTTGTTTATACATGGTGTTTTAGTATGGGTTCATGTCGGATTTTGACAAAATTCCTGTTTTGTAACTTTTGGTTGTAGATTTAAGTTTGATTCTGTGTTTTTGTGCTCTGTTTGATGTTTCTGTCATGCTTTTCATAGTGGGTTTGTGATGGATTTTTTGTTTTTTGTGTTCTAATTGATGTTACATTCATGCTTTTGGTGCTTGCCCGTTTGCGCCGTCCTTTGGGAACGGAAAAAGGGGATATGCTTGTACAATCTCAGTTCTTTTTTTTTGCCGAATGATGGATTTACCAGATATGACTAGCATTTTGCTCTGCTTTGATGTCTATATATTGTAGATTTGACAAAACAAAGATGTGTGCATTGGTAATTGTTTGAGACTTGATGCTGTCCATAATGTATTTGTTATGATTGTTAATTATAAATCTTGTTTTGCATAATCTGTGTTAAGAAAAATGGGAGACGGGAGGAAGAAGAAGATGAACCCAAAGACGAACCCTTTACCGGAAAGAGTTGTGCGGCATCCAAGTGTTAACTGCAGTGTAACAGCAAGGAATTTGAGAACTGATGAACTTGGAGGTGTCATACTTGGCTGTACAAGAGAAACCATAACGGAATGTCTCACTAACAAGATATTTGGTTAGTTCATCTGCCTAATCTATCCACCTCTGAGGTCTATTTGTTGTCGAATTGCAATAATTTTTATGTGTTGAGAAATTCCTTTAATTTGCTAATGTGCTAAAGTCTTCTGTAACAGGTTTACCAGCTTTCCATTACCCATACATAAGGAAGATCCAACCTGGCTTGTCGCTATTCTTGTTCAATTACTCCGATCGGAAGATGCACGGAATTTTTGAAGCTACAAGCCACGGGGAAATGAACATCAATCCATATGGATGGAGTGAAGATGGTCAAGAGCCTACTAAGTACCCTGCACAGGTATACTAGTCTCCATGCACCTAAAATTTGTTCTTTTCTTGTGTCAATAACAGACAATTGATTTCTGATTTCGATAATTGCCCGTGCTCAGGTTCGCATTTGTGTCAGAATGCAATGCAAGTCACTGTTGGAAGGACAGTACAAACCAATACTCATAGACAACTATTACACTGAAGATTTCTTTTGGTTTGAACTCGACCATACTCAGACCCGTAATTTGATCTCGCTGTTTGAATCCTCGCCCATTGCTAAGCCGAAACGGGCTTCTAAACATGATAAGAAAGTTGGCAGAGTTTCAGAGGGCGGTAAGGTGACTCAATCGAATAAGCGGTATAATCCTAATGTAGCATTTAAGTCTCAAGCCAAGGTTCAACAGTATTCATCAAACTGGCATGTACTCCAAGATCTGAACTCCGACTCTAGTGAAAACGAAGAGGAAGGTCAAGGCTCTTCTATTTCAGAGGATGAAACTCCTTTGTACATGGGAACCAATCTCGAGTTAGGTTCATCAAGTGCAACTCCATTTGAGGAAGAAAATGAAGAGGAAGTCGTCCACCGTAAACTACTGCAGTTGGTTAATGAAGGAGAGCAGGCAAAGAGTCGCTCGATTTTCCGAAGAAGCGTCACAAGGTGGTTTAGTTCTATACCTTTGTCAGGCTATGTAGCTTTGGTGTTCATAGCATTGGTGTGCCTGAGACTTTACAGTGAAGTGTGAGGATTATAGACCGGGCTAGTTACTTAACTTAGCTAGAGGAAGGGTTAGTGATTTTCTTTTTTATTGCACTGATTTGGCAGCTAATTGGGGATTTCTTAACTATGAAAAGTTTTATTTAATCATTATTGTAAGTATAAAATCACATTAATCAATCTAAACTGCGTATTTCCTGATATAATCTATCACAAATTAGTTGTGTATGTTGATTGTTTCACATGCCAAAAAGATTCACACAAAGTTTGCATTCATAAGTGTTTTGCCTAAGTTCTCTTCTACACTCTCGCGCTTTCGTACATATATTCTCTCTACATTGTTGAGGATACAGCAATTAGATGTAGCAGTTAAAGATGTTTGTGCAGGGCTAGAACTAAACTTCGGGGGTGGAAAACAGTGGAAAATTGGATCTTATAATTTAAGTTTTGCAGTTATTAACACCTGGGCATTTGGTCTAGTGGTATGATTCTCGCTTTGGGTGCGAGAGGTCCCGAGTTCGATTCTCGGAATGCCCCTTTTAATTTGTTATTCTTTTGTCTTTTTGAAATAACGATTTTTGAGGACTTCAAATATCTATATTAATACCAAAAGTACCCTTCCTAATTAAGTTTGTGTAATCATTAGTTAGGTTTAATTAGTGTAAGATTAAATCAATACTTCTCCGTCCTAATTTACTTGCCTAAATTGGGCATTTTTTTTTGTCCTAGTTTAGTTGCTAAGTTTCATATTTTTCCCCATTTTATCCTAATTTACCCCTATGTTGGAATAAGGTCATGGTATTGAGAATTGTGTAATTATATTTCCCATGCGCATCTTAAGTACTCCTCTTTCTATATATCCTTTATTCCCTTCTTCTCTAACTCAAACAAACTCTACAAATTCTCTCCCTAAATATGTATCTTAAATACTAGTTTGTGGGTAATTCTGGAGAAAAATTTCTTCTCTCTACTTTTCTTAATCTGTGTGCAAAAACCATTTTAAGCAAGTAAACTAGGACGGAGGGAGCATTATTTTTCTTAAAATTAAGTTATTGAGAGGGAAGAAGAAGGAGAATATAAGAGTTGGAAAAACTCAATTATTTTTTTTATATTTTGAATCCGAACCTTCAAACCGCCCAAGCATACTTCAAATTTAGTTTTTTGTTGCTTTATTGGCCAAAATTTTCTGAAAATGAGAAATTTTATACCTTGATTTGGGCTAAGTCAAACAAGTTCGGCTACAAGATCTGAAGAACAGGTAGCCGAACTTATCTGCTAATGTATTCGGCTAATGTTCATGAAAGCGCAGGTAGCCGAACTTAGTTTTAATGGAGTTTTTTGCTTTTAGAGAAAAGTTCGGTTAGGAGAAATTTTTTGCGACGTAACCGAACTAAAAGTTCGTCCAGGACATTTGTTGCGACGTAACCGAACTCTTTTGCGACGTAACTGAACTTTTTGCGACATGACCGAACTTTTTGCAACGTAACCAAACTTTTTGCGACGTAACCGAACTTTTCTCTGGAAAAAAAAACCTCCATTAAAGTTGAGTTCGGCTAGTTCGACAAAGTTTTTCACATAATTCCTAACCGGACTTCTCTCTGCAACTTCCATTTTCAACTCATTTTGATGATTACTTCTCATTTTTTCAACCAAAAACGAATGACAAATAATGGGTTTGTGAGAATATCTTTGTTAATGATTAAATTAAGCTATATATATATAGAGGTGGTGGTGGTTGTTGTTGTTGGTAGTCGTAGGTGGTAGGTGATGGTCGGTGGTGGTGGGCGGCGGTGGTGGGAGGAGATGGTGGTTATATATATATATATATATAGGTGGTTATTAGGTTGGTTTTAAATTAAATTAGGTTAAGGGTAGGTTTGTTATTTCAACGCTTTAGGACACCCCTTATAACTATAGGGAAGGTGTCCTAATAAAACCATGGTCCCTAAAAATTCGTTCTTTTGGAAAGAAGACATCTCAGATCTCACCCAACTTTTTGGCGGTGATTGTTTATTGTTCAGACAAAGCCCATTTATAAAGTTTTGATGGAACTTATTAGTGGGTAATGTTTACGGAAACATCCCCGGTTTTTTATTTGTTATTCTTTGGTTGTCTTGAAAAGAAGGAGAGGTCCCGAGTTTGATTCTCGATTTCTTGGAATGCCCCCTTTTATTTGTTATTCTTTGGTTTTCTTGAAAAGAAGTTATCTCACCCAACTTCTTGTTGGTGATTGTTTATTATTCAGACAAGCCCATTTACAAAAGTTTTGATGGAACCGTGTTTTGGGGACTAGCCCAAAACAGTGGGGGACTACTCTTCCAATTTGGAGGTGGTTATTTGAAGTAATTTTGGGTCACCCCTTATCTAATATTTTTTTTAATACCAAATTTAACCTTGGTAATTAAATTAGTTAGATTAGTTAGTGTTAGTGTAATGATTAATTAGTGATTAGTTAGTGATTAGTTAGTTATTAATAGGATAGTTTTGTTAGAATGAGATGAAGAAGAAGGAGAAAAAGAAGAAGAAAAGATGAAGAAAAATAGGGAAGAAGAACCCAAAAAAATTTATTTTGAGTTTAGTAAATATGATATGAGTGATTCATGTGATGATACCTCCTCCTCAGAATCAGAACCTCCTTCATCTCCTATACTATTTGTCAATACTTCTAACGATCCGGGTATGAGTTATTTCTTAGATGATGAATGCTTTTTTCCCCAAACTCAAGCTAACGACCCAAATGATGAATTTTATCAGCCACAACCAGAATATGAAGTTATGGGTACTCAGGTATGGCTCAAATTTAGTTAATGTAGCTTGAATTGTGCAAAAAATTGGCCAAATCGAAAATTTCAGGAAGAAATTTCGGCTAGGTGATAGTAGTTCGGTTAGCAATTCTGCCAAAAAGTTAGCCGAACTCTCCTGTATGTGCAGTTCGGTTACTCATTTCAGCATACGCAGGTAACCGAACTCTGTTTTAATGGAGTTTTTTGAGAGTTCAGTTATCTTTTTCCAGAAAACGTTGCCGAACTAATTTTATAGATTATACAGTTAATGGTTCGGTTCAGTCGAGTTTATTCCTTTTGTTACCGAACTTTATGTTCGGCAATCTCGCAAGTCACCTTCATTGAATAGATAACCGAACTCTATAGTTCGGTTTAGTCGATTGTATTAATTATGTTGCCGAACTATAGTTATGAAATTTCCAAAGAACAAGTTCGGCAAGATCGCAATTTTTTTTTCATAACCGAACCTTTTGTTCGGCAGGATCGCATATTATATTTACATTGCCGAAAATATAAGTATTTCTTATTTTTAGTTGGTATTGACGTTGTGCTATTACTCGTAGGTTGCATCTGATCCAATAGAACCAATGGAAAATCAACCTACCCCTGTTGATATTTTGTACGATGACACGTCACATCACTACATGAATGACTTGGTATTCAAAAGTCCTTTAGAGGCAAAGAGTTGGGCTAGACAACATGCACTAAAAGACATGTGCGTATTAGTATTGAATGGGAGAGAGACCAAAACCCGCTTTGAAATGGTTTGTGAGAGAAGCGGTGATCCCGATAAAAGCCACAAGAGGAAGGGTTATGTTTATAAAGGAAAGACAAATAGGAAGAACAAAACTTTCTCAAAGAAGATTAAATGCCCATTCAAGCTTGCATTTAATTACAACAAAGAATTGGGTGGATGGGTTCTCTACAAGGTTATGGAAGGTTGTCATAACCACCCTCGTCCGGAGCATCTTGAAGGACATTTCATGGCGGCCAAGCTAACTCCTGAAGAGATGGACAAGGTAGCTAAAATGAGGAAAATGGATCTTTCACCGATTCAAATGCTCCAAATACTAAAGGAGGATAACAAGGATAACCACTCATCTTTGTCCACCATTTATAATGCAATAGTGACAATTAGAAAGAAGGAATGGAGAGATAGACAAGTGATGCAACAATTGTTTTTTTTGGCCAAAGAGAAAGACTACGCGGTTCAAAAGGATGTGGATTCGGACGGAGAGATAACACAACTCTTCATTGCGCATCCAACGAGTGTTCAATTGGCTCAATGCTTTCATGAAGTTCTCATAATGGATTGTACTTATAAGACGAACAAGTACGAGATGCCATTGTTGAATATTGTTGGGCGTACTTCGACGCAGTCACCGTTTACCGTGGCGTTTTGTTTCTTAAGAGACGAGCAAGAATCTAGTTACATTTGGGCACTAGAACAAGTTAAGGAAATCTTCCGAGGTGATGATATTCCCGGGGTTATAGTGACCGACAATGAAGTCGCATTGATGAATGCAATAGAGGTAGTGTTTCCATTAGCACACAATATGCTTTGTACATTCCATATATGGTGTAATTTGATCAATAGGTGTAAGCCAATAATTTGTCCACCCAAGAAAAAAGGATATGAAGAGATTATGATGCTACCGGAACATGAACGAGCGGATGCAAAAGAGGAAGTTGAAAAACAATACGCTCTAAATTACGCTAAGTGGGTTGCTTTCAACAGTGAATGGGAATCATTGTGTTGGTCTCTTACCGAGGAAGAGTATCATCTAAATCTTGCGGAGTTTATCGTCCATTGGGATACTCCCGATAATCCCGGTGTTGTATCGTATGTTCTTCGCCAATGGTTGGAACCACACAAAGAGAGGTTCGTTAATGCCTATACCAACCAATATAAACACTTGGGAAATCAAGCGACAAGTATAGTAGAGTCGGCTCACCATCGGTTGAAGAAGAATCTGTTTGGATGTGTTGATAATTTCGTAACCGTGTGGAATGCTATGGATAATTACTTCAAGCGCGACATTGATAGAATTAAAGAGAAATTCCAAAAAAGCCGTATATTCAAAATGACCGTAAAATACGCCGACCACCCATTGTTCAAGGGAATCCATTACAACGTATCTCGCCAATGTATGAAGTTGTTGATCATAGAAGTCGAGTTGATTGATAAGTGGGAAACCAAGAGGGATGAGGTGTGTGTATGTAACATGAAGAAGTCTATGGGACTCCCTTGTCGCCATATGATAATCAACTACGAGCATGGCGTAATCCCTTTAAGCGACATTGATCCATATTGGAAGCATCTAACTTTCATCCCTCCTCCAAAGGGAGAAGAAGCCGGAGAGGAGTTTGGTGATAACGACATGGGTAGAACCGTACTAGAGATGTATCGTGGCATGAACAAGCTCCAAAAACAAATATTTTGGGATGACATGAGGAAAATCATATATCCACAAACTTCGGAGAATGTTTATGAACCGTCAAAAGGCAAACGCAAAGGTAGGCCAAGCAAAAAAGAAACTAAAAAACAACTAAGAGAATATGCAAAGGTGTTACGTAAGAAGAAAAGTGAGCAAACCCCATTTACTAGAGATCCATCGGCCCATGAGTATACCGCGGAAATGTACTTGGAGCAAACCAAGAAAAGGGGTAGGAGTATTGAGGAGAAAGGCGAAACAAGTGAGCGAGATTTGAAGAAAAAAGGTACGATGTGTCCATCTCAACCAAGCCAACCATCTTCCGGCGACGTGAAGCTTAAGTCTCCAAGTACATCTATTCAACCATCTTCCCTAGACGTGAAGCTTGATGCTCCAAATAAAGACTATTTGAATGATCTACCTCTATACATTCGAGAATACGTTATATCCACCGACGACGTTCCTCCGGATGGTAATTGTGGTTTTCATGTTGTCAATCAGCAACTTGGGCCTTTCATCGAAGGTGCAAAGCTAAATAATGGATGTGCAATCACTCATATAAGGCAAAGGTTGTTGTCCAAACTAAAGGAGAATCCGGCATTTTACAAGACAATGTTGTGCGATGGGGTGGGTAGTCTCAATGAGCAATTTGTTAAGTATCAACGTCGTCTTCATGGGGGCCATCCGATCACAAGGGATTATTGGATGAGCATACCGATATGTGGACACTTAATCGCCGAGGCTTTTAATTGTGTGGTTCATTATTTCTCAAAGTATGTTAGTTTCACCTTCACCCCGAAAACAACCGTATGTGTCGAGCAACTCAAACGAAGGAGATGTGTGATGGCATTGACTAACAACAACCACTTTATAGGCCTTCGTTTAAAACCCGATTGTCCACTGCCTCCTATATCCGGAAACTCTTTTTGGCCTGCCTTTAACTACAATATAATGTTGGGTTGGTGTATTATGTATGAGCATAACATGGAGATGTGGAAAGCTTTGTCGAAATCTGACGAAATTGTACATGAAGGTCGAATTTCACTTGATGATGATTAAATGACACATGCAATGGAACTAAGTATGCTTATCAATGTAATACTATGTTTTTTGAAGTGTGGTATTCATTATCGAGATAATGCTAGTATTCTTTTGAGTTGACAGATAATAGTTCGGCAACCTGTAATTTTGTGCAGGTAACCGAACTAAAGTTCGGTTACCTGGTGAAAAATTACAGTTTGCCGAACTCATGTTATATATGAGTCTTCAGAGAAAGTTTCGGCTACCATTGATATAATACTTTCCTAACCGAACTAGAAAGTTCGGTTACAGGCTAGAAATTTAGAAAACCGAACTTTTTACCTGAAGCCTCAGGGGAGTTTTCGGCAACCAGTTTAAATGTTGCGAGGT
>JAJJMB010010850.1:0-123309 GCA_023531105.1 Papaver atlanticum | reverse complement strand
GGGAGTTTTCGGCAACCAGTTTAAATGTTGCGAGGTAACCGAACTCTGTCTTCGGCAACCATTAATTAGTTACAGGTTACCGAACTAACCTGTGTTTAAATTTCAGGTTGCGGAAAATAATCCTTTATTCAAAATTTCTTCCATATAAAATTGAAAACACAAACCCAATTTAAATTAAAAACAAAAACAAGGTTCTAAAACAAATATAAAAGTTGTTATACATACCAAACTACGAAATCCATAACTAAGAAGTTTTTTGAAACTAAAACCATACGAAATCACTAACGACCACCACGACGAACCCTTTTACCACTTCCTTGTTTACCACGAGTTTTAGGTTGAACCTCCTCATCACTTGGGGTTTCATCTACTCGTCCGGTTTCCTCCATGGCGCGACTTGAACATTCTCCTTGTTGTCGACCCCTCTTCAATTGCTTAGACCTACTTGGCTCCATCATTCTTTTAGTTATAAGACCCTCCCACTCGCCGTAGTAGTAGGTTTGTTCCTTAGTCGACATCGGCTCTCCACTGCGGATTTTAGCCATCAATTTCTTCAATAATTTCGTACCCTTCTTCACCTGATTCCAATTTTAAGCATAAGTAAAAATATTTTCAATACTTTCAAACAACAAGGAAGTATAAGAGAAGACATTTTCTTACCACATTATCCCATAACATTTTTGCTTCTTCTCCACAAATAGGCATCTCCTTCTGACCTCTCTTAGCCTCCCTCTCCTTTGCCTTCCCCTTCGCCTTATCAGTCTTAGCTTGTTGTTCTCTATTTATCACAAAAGGATGACTAATTTCTTGATAAAACACCGTATAATCTTCATCACATGCATTTACATCTCCACCACAAGGTACACAATCACCTAAAGGTAAGTAGTAGTTACGAAGTGCATTCCAATGTCCTACCGTAGGAGTTGGTTCATGTTTTGGAACAAAATATTTCTCGGTGTTCTTTGTTCCTTGAACCACCAAATTGAAATTTTCATTCTCCACGTCGGGATCCATTTGGACACAACAAAGTTGTCTTAGTATTCTCCTTGGATTATATATTGCGTAGCCATTAGGATACCAAATTGGTCCATAGTATGCCGAGACGGTAGAGAAACCATGTATATCTTCTTCATCTACAGGGACATCATCGGGTACGGCGTATGGGTGAAATACCACATCGTTCACCGTAAGTTTATCCAATTTCTCCCTCAACGAAGTCAACTGCTCTTCTTTAGACTTCTTTTGTGCGTCCAAAAACAACCATTTTCCCGCTGTAGGTTCGTCATAGGGATAAGCTGTCTTTTCCCTAGCCAATCCCAATGAAGGGAAGTGGTCATAAATCCAAACCTATGCGAAAATACGAAAATATTAACCACATACATGAAAATTGATTTGAAAGCAGAAAATTTTGGGGAATAATTTGCTAACTAACAATGTAGAAAGTTACCTGAATAAGAGTTAAGTAACCTCCAATTTGATTTGTCTTAATCCTCGACCCTTTGCTCATCTCTCCTAGAACAAAAGCAAGAACCCAGTGGCCCAAGAGTATTGGTTAATCTCATCGAGATTCTCCAAAAGCTGTAGATAATGGGCATCCACCCTATTTCCAGAAGTGTCTGGGAAAATGACGGTTCCTAGCTGATATAACCAATAAGCGGTGACATGATACCTAAGGGTCTCCTGGTCCATCACCAACTTTCCTTTCTCCACCTTCTTTCTTGTCCCTCCAAATGCTTCCTTCAACTTTACCAACTTGAATTTCTTCAACCTCTTCTTAAAGGATCCATTTGTCTCTTTTGGATTATACTCATCGCCACGTTTAGGGGACCTCACAGAACGTCTAAACTCACATTGAGCCTTTCTTGCATCCCATCCTAGACATTTTAGA
This sequence comes from Papaver atlanticum, assembly GCA_023531105.1. Classification (NCBI taxonomy): domain Eukaryota; kingdom Viridiplantae; phylum Streptophyta; class Magnoliopsida; order Ranunculales; family Papaveraceae; genus Papaver; species Papaver atlanticum. The sequence goes on along the minus strand of JAJJMB010010850.1, from coordinate 121,421 downwards.
GCCAATTCTTCAAGAGCTTCATAATGCATCGAGGGGTTGTAGCCTTCTCGAAGACATTTACCTTCCACTGGTAAGCCGGTTATTCTCGAGCAATCGTCGGGAGTAATTCCCATCTCGCCAAATGGAAGATGAATTGTATATGTCTCGGGATAGTACCTCTCGAGAAATGCGGATACGGCAACAACGTCAAAATCCGCATGTGCATCCTCTATAGCTCTCCATAAAACACACTCTTTCACCTTTGATTGAAAATCGTCACACTCCAAAGATAGATCCCATTTGGACGCCTTTTGACGCCGAATAAGACGTACTGCATCCTTATGATCCTACGAAAAAAACATAACACTATTAATACTTGACGAAACATGTCCCAAAAAAAAAACATTTTGTTAGGTAAAAATGAACTTAAAGAATACCTTTGTCGCATAGATCTTCGCAGCCTATGAGTGTTTGTAGCCAAACAAGGTGGCCCCTCCATCATTTGGAGTACCATAAGTTGGGTTCACTGATGGCAAACACAAATTATCAGGGGGAATGTGTGAGTATCTATCACAAGGCGGCTTCGGCTTCTTTTTCTCTTTAACAGGAACAATTTCTTGCTCTTCTTGCTCTTCCTCCTCTTCTTCCTCTTCCTCCTCTTCATCCTCTCCCTCCTCTTCTTCCTCTCCCTCTTCTTCATCATCCTTCTCTTCCTCTTGTCCTTCTCCTTCTTTGCCCTGTCCTTGTTCTTCTTCCTCTACATTCTCAACATGTTCTCTTTGTTGTTCAACCTCTTCATTTCCTTGGTCTTCATTTCCTTGCTCTTCTTCATCATCATTCTCTTGATTGACTTCCTGGAACGATCCCCCTCCATGTTTAGCATTTTTAGTACCACGGTTTCGGAAATCCAAATGTATTCTACCGCGAGGGGTGGGAGTTCTCAAATCTTCGGCTATTTGGGGATTAGATTTTTTTCCTTTGTTCCTAATGAATGAAAACCACATTATTACCTAAACAGAATATTGTCTTATCAAATAAAGATGAACATGGGATTACATCAAACACAAAATGTTAACAGGCTGAAGTTCGGTTATCTGGTATAAGTTGAGAGGTAACCGAACTACAAGTTTGTATGTGACAGATCAAAGTTCGGTTACCACATAGAAAGTGCGAGGTAACCGAACTATATTTTATCAAAGTTCGGTTACCTATATAAATTTATCGAGGTAACCGAACTCATATTTTTCATATACAGAAGGAGTTCGGTTACGTTATTTTTTTGCGAGGTTACCGAACTTCATAGTTCGGTTACCTTAAAATTACTAATTGGCCGAACTGTTCTTCATATTGAAAGTTCGGTTACCTATATAAATTTATCGACTAAACCGAACTCAAAATTTTCATATAAAGAAGGAGTTCGGTTACGTATTTTTTTTGCGAGCTTACCGAACTTCATAGTTCGGTTACCTTAAAATTACTAATTCGCCGAACTGTTCTTCATATTCAAAGTTCGGTTACCAAATTCTAGGGTTTTAAATTTTTCTCCTAGCCGAAATCTCTACTGTAACTTTCATTTTCAGTGGTTTTTGATGATTTCTTCAACAAAAAAACGATTCAAAGGAATGGGTACGAAGGAAATTACCTGCGGATTTTCATTTTGAGGGAATCAGACTCCTTGGTTGATGTTTGATGCTTCAATTCGTCTCCCAACTTTGCTTGAAGTTGTTTATCAACTTCAAATTGATTTGGGAGATTCGCAATGCTAGCCAGACCCGGACTCAATCCTGGAATTCTTGGTGTCTGCTTAGAACGCATTGTTTTATAAAATTGATTAATCGACGATGAATTTTTTCAAATCGACGATGTATACGAAGAAGAGGAGAAGAAGAAGAAGAAGAGGAGAAGAAGAAGAAGAAGAGGAGAATAAAAAAAATTTGTTTTAAAACTGATTTTAGGTTTTTATTTAGGGGTTAGATTAGTGGGTAGTGGTTAAATTAGTGGGTTATTAGGATTAGTTATAACCTTAATTAGGATAAGGGCAGATTAGTATTCCCTAATCTTTTAGGACACCCCTTAAAATTTTGGGTGGACATTTGAATAAGAGAGTAGTCCCCCACTGTTTTGGGCTAGTCCCCAAAACACGGTTCGAACTTATTAGTAGGTTTACCGAGACATCCCCTTTTTATTTGTTATTCTTTGGTTTTCTTGAAAAAGAGGGCATCTCATTTTCTTTTGTCAATAACAGGCAGTTGATTTCTATTTTCCATAAGTATCCGTGCTCAGGTTCTCATTTGTGTCAGAAAGAAATGCAAGTCACTGTTGGAAGACCAGTACAAGCCAGTACTCATAGACAACTTCTACACTGAACATCATTTTTGGTTTGAGCTCGACCGTACTCAGACAGGTAATTTGGTCACGCTGTTTGAATCCTTGCACATAGATAAGCCAAAACTGGCTTCAAATCATGATAAGAAAGTTTGAAGTGACAGAGTCTCAGAGCGCAATGTGCCTCAATTGAAACAGCCTAATGTAGCAATTAAGTCTCGAGCTAAGGTTCCACAGTATACATCACAGTGGAATGTTCTTCAAGACATAAACTCCGGCTCTGGTGAAAATGAAGAGGAAGTTGTCTACCGTAAACTACTACAGATAGTTAATGAAAGAGAGAAGAAAGTTACTCCATTTAAGGAAGAAAATGAAGAGGAACTCCATAAACCACTGCAGTTGGTTAATGAGGCAAACAGTCATTGGATTTGCAGAAGAAACGTCTCAAGGTGGTTTAGTGCTATACCTTTGTCAGGTTATGTAGCTTTGGGTTTCGTCGTACTTTGGGTGGGTGTGAGACTTTACAGTGAAGAGTGAGGATTACAAACTAAGTGATTTTTCTTTTGAACCGGACACTTTTGGAAGTTCATTAAGGTTTTCTGTAGCAAATTTCATTTCCAGACATTATGCCTCTTCCAAGTAACAATTCTTGGTTGATTAAAACTCTTGATATGTGCTAAAGTTTCTCTGAATTGATAGTTTGATACATAAAGTTTTGCTTTTGTTGACATGTTGGCTTTGATATATGCTAAATGTTTGAACTTATATTTAAAGTTTTTCTTTTGTTAACAACGTGGGCATTTGGTCAAGTGGTATGATTCTCGCTTTGGGTGCCAGAGGCCCCTTATTTTTTATCATCATTCTTGGAATGCGTTTTTGATGGCTTCCATTTTTATTTTTTTATTTTTTTCAAATGGAAGCTTCACAGTCTTAACTGAGATAAGGCAATAGAGTTGTTTCCTCACTATAACGATGCCAATAGCTAAAATAAAAAATGACACGCCATTGAAGGAATCATTTTCGACAGTAAAGAATTTATCATCATGGTACAATGATCCAACACTATAAAAAAATTTAATGAAAAAATTGGAGCACTCAAATTAGCCAATTTACAGATCATCCATGAAATCTTTGGCCTTCTTGTATGCACTCCTCAAATACCCTCTAAACCTAACCAAATCAACTTTAACATTCTGAGCATTCAAATATATATCCTTAGTATTCGACCAATTATCTTTCATGACAGCCTTAGGATCTTTCAAAACCAAATGATCTTTTCCATACTTCTCCATCAAACTACTCTCATTTGCATTAATTCTGTACTCAATATACTCTAACCCCATATCTTTTGCCGACTTCCCGAAACATGTCTCTGCAAGCCAATCTATCCCGATCGGTACTACTTGTATGAGGATCGACTTCGGTCTAAGAAACAATGAGTGTGTCAATGCAGCTCCATGAACACCAACCATCACATGACTTGAATTTATCAGTTTGTAAGCTTGTTTTAATGATGTGGACGCATTCGGTTCAAATATTGATACTTCGAAACCAACTTCTTTTGCTAGCAACACTACTTCAGCTTGGTTCAAAATGACACGACTCCGACCTGTTCGGCTCGCGAGTACTAGACGCGGTCTGGAAGAAGTTCTCCTCGCTTGCTGATTATAACGACTTGTTTTTGCGTCGTAAGCAGATCCAACGAGTTTGCGAAAACCAAGAAATGAATCGGAGTTGGGTAACAATGTTGGGTTTATAGTCATGTAACCATGAGAAATGAGACCTATAGTAGTTGTAGATGGAAAACAATGAGTTTTAGAATCGTTGTCGAGGTTGATAATCGGGTAAGGAGAGAATTGTCTAAGTAACTCGGCATACTTTTCAAGCCACCATTCACGACAATGAGAAACGACGAGGATAGGGGCAACCCCATTGGGGAACGCAGACCGGATAGTTACAAAAAGTGGAATGAATCCGTCGTTGAAGTCATGGAAGAGATTTCCTGTGAATCCACCTACACTGAATACAAGAGCTGGAGCTTCGTGTTGGATCTGGCAGTTGATTTTCGTAGAAGTTGCGACAATGGTTAGTTCCTTGATACGTGCCATTGTGAAATTCTCCCATTTCCTTGGGTATGGTCTGATTTTATGATTTTTTTTATTATTGTGCCGATCCCAGACATAAAAAGTTGAATTTGTTGGGTCTAAGGTTGTTGTGCTGTTTAATGTGCAAAGATCATAACGATCATGACTTGTGTCGCAGTTGATGATGAATTGGTTGGGTTTTGGTTTGGGTTGGTGTTCTTCATCATAAGTTGGTTGTTTTCCGATGATATTCATCAAATCATGATCATCATGAGTTTTTTCCTTGATCAGTTCGGATTTAACAAGTCCTGCCAGAACAAGTATGATTAAGTCTAAAACGACTCTTAAACTAATCAGATAATTTAATTGTTTTCTCTGCAAATAATGATAAACATTTAGAAGAAGGAAAAAATGGTTTCAAGATTAGATTAGGGTACGTGGTACCTTGATATTTTTCCGTCGACTTTGTTGACGCCGATGGATATGAAATCGAATCATTGATATTGAATAAGAGATCAGTAGTACTAAGACGGTGTATCAAGCAAAACAAGACGGATACAGCAAACGCTGTCATCCCGATCATCATAGTTGTCGTTGTACTAGTACCAGTAGAACCTCTTTTCTTCATCTTGATCATCATTTTCCGGTGCAGTTGGCGACAAACTCAGATTTCAGAAGAAGCAAAAAGAATTCTGAATGTACCTTTGGTTTAATTTCTTGGTCAACTTCTTATTCCCAATGAAAATTCAATGTCAAAAAATATATTATTTGTCAAACATATCATTTTCAAGAAACTTGTGTCCATTCGATGAATTAAAAGAAAAAGAAAGTTTGATGAGGAAAAGTGTGTACCTTCGGTTTTCATTTCTTGGTTGGTAGCTTATTATTGGTAGTTGAGGTCAATGAAATTAACCCGCCATGTTCCAAAATTAATGATCATGGATTTTTAAAACATATATGCTAAATGGAGCAGCCTGGTAGGTTCACATGGGTACACACATCCTCTTCAAAGAAACAAACATAGAATATAATTTGGTCAGATATAAATTATGAATTGATTCACCAAGAAGAAGAAACTTAATGCGTATTTAATAATCTAACAATTATATCCCACCTATATTGCACCAATTTTATGACGCCAAAACCCACAGCCCCAACCTTTGCTTCGCCTGTACCGGTTTAAAATTTGTTTTCTGTTGAAAACTGTTGTGCATGGCTGCATGCTATGCTATCTATACTTCTTTTGAATTTTCAGTGATGTCAAACAATTTGAGGAATGTAATCCTCACTAGCTTGATGGTTCCACTTTTTTTGTTTTTTTGCTGGCGGCGCATTTGAATCTAACTTGGTTTGGATATTGTGTACTAATGAGCGTGTTGTAAAACAAAAAACCCTTTAATACACATGGTAAGATACGATCAAGACATATAAATTTACTTGTGCTTTTCGTGCAACGTGGGCATTTGGTCTAGTGGTATGATTCTCGCTTTGGATGCCAGAGGTCACATGTTTTATTTCCAAATAATAGCTTTCGCATTTTCAGGAAAGGAAGTCTGAATTCCTTAGTTTGTTAAGAAAATCAATATACAACAATCAATACAGGACTCAATGTATCGATGCTCGATATCTCACTATCTTACGTTGTAAAATTGCTTCTAAGGTTTGGCTTTCTAACCTTCCTAAAAAGAACTGGGCATGGGTTTTCCCTGCATCTATGGATGATCTAGCTCATTGTTGGTCTTCGTTCGGGTGATCTCAAACAGCTAAGAAAATGTTGCATTATATCGCAACTGTTATAACTTGGGTCATTTAGAGGGAGAAAAATTGCAGGATTTTTGAGGATACGCATCAATTTAAGACTGATCAGGACTTGGAGTTACAAGCTAAGTCCCTTTATATTGGCATTGGCATCTGTGGCGCGGGAAGTAGACTTCATGTTAACTTTTCCAATACTCTTTTTAATTGGGAAGTACTCCTTTTCAAAAACCTATATTCTTGCTTTACTCCTGGGCGCTGCCGTTCAAGGAACTCGAAAAAATTGACTAAAGAGATTATAATTATTTTGCTTTTCACCTCTTAGATACCTCTTAAATATTAACCCTTGGAAACACAGCAAAATGAAAGACATGTAACTCGCCTGAATACAAATATATAACCGCAATCAAGAAACGAGATTTTAAACAAATAATAAGATACTTGAAATGATAACCAGTAGCCTACATGAATGATATTGAATGTCTAGCTCTAAGCAATCACTCTACTTTCCCAAGTTCTATAAACATCAAATTAAAAGAGAAATCCAAAATAAAATAATATAAACCTATAGACTAACCCATCTGATGAAAACACCAAATTGATCATTTATTACCTTTTGGAAGTTTCGATGCTTCAGCACTTTCACCAATCATCTGGATAACCTGTGTGCGGATATTGTTGGAATCTGCTCCAAGGTTATCAAGTACGCGAGCAGATACATATTCACCCTCACAAAGTAAGCCAAGCAGCAAATGCTCAGAGCCAAGATAATTATGCCCAAGTTGGCGTGACTCTTTCAGAGCATGTTCCAAAACACGCTTTGCGCTAGGAGTAAATGATATCTCGAAAGCCATAAACCCACCACGTCTCCCTACGATCTTTTCTACTTCCACTCTAGCATCCTTTAGATTGATTCCCATAGATATAAGAACATTTGCAGCTATACCAGTTCCTTCACCGATAAGCCCCAACAGTATCTGCTCAGGACCAACAAAATTATGACCCAACCATCTCGCTTCATCTTGTGCTAGCAAAAGAACATTAATAGGCCATTGCACGGTCAACTGCATCACACGCTCTATCGGTGCTACCCATCCAACGCCAGGATATAATTTTCCCTCCTCAGCCAGTTTTGTTAAATTGGTATTATACTCCTCAAGTGTAGGCATCTTACGGTTGGTGCTGCCTCCTCCAATGCAATTACCTACATATTCATTCCTTCCACCAACCAGCTGGATAACCAATGTCTGGATGTCGTTTGGGGTGGCCCCAAGGTTTTCAAGTACACGAGCAACTACGCCTTCACCGTCACGAAGTAAACCAAGCAGCAAATGTTCAGGGCCAACATAATTATGTCCAAGTTTGCGCGCCTCTTCCAGTGAATGTTCCAAAACACGCTTTGCATGAGGAGGAATTGGTTGCTTGATAGCAACAAACCCATTACCTCTCCCAATGATCTTTTCCACTTCCACGCGAGCATTATTTAGATTGATTCCCATAATTTTAAAAACCGTTGCAACAATACCAGTCCTTTCACCGATAAGCGCTAACAATATCTGTTCCGGACCAACATAGTTATGACCCAAACGTTTTGCTTCCTCATGTGCCTGCAAGATAAATTCAATGTGCCATTTCACGTTCGTCTGCATCACACGGTCTATTTGTTCTACCCATCCAACAACAAGATCTAATTTGCCATCGTCGGCCAGTTTTGCTAAAATTTTGCTACATTCCCCGACTGTATGCAACTTACTGTTCTTGCTGCCTCCTCCGGCGCAATCATCTACAGCTTCTTCAGTACTTTCACCATTAACCATCTGGATAACCTGCTTGCGGATGTTGTCTGGATCGGCCCCAAGGTTTTCAAGTACACGAGAAGCAACACCTTCACCCTCACGGAGTATAGCAAGCAGAAAATGCTCGGTTCCAAGATAATTATGTCCAAGCTGGCGTGCCTCTTCTAGAGATAGCTCCAAAACACGCTTCGCACGAGGAGTAAATGGTATCTCTACCGCAAAAAAAACACTACCTCTTCCGATGATCTTTTCCACTTCCATTCGAGCATCCTTTAGATTGATTCCCATAGATTTGAGAACCTTCGCAGCAATACCAGTTCCTTCACCGATAAGCGCTAACAATATCTGCTCCGTACCAACAGAATTATGACCCAACCGTCTTCCTTCCGCTTGTGCTAGCATGATAACTTTAATACCCTTCTCTGTCAATCTTTCAAACATCATAGCTCTAGCAACACACCGACTACCCCTTCCACAAGGTGCAGCTATAGATATCGCCACTTTGGAGAGAAAATCAGTGCCAGAAAATACCAAAGATGGTGTTGATGAGGTTCTCAAACCTTGCATCTGAATACCGTTCCTAAAAGCCGTTGTTCTGTTGGTTACTCCGTAGGATTTTTGTTTACTATCACGACTTCTGCCATTTACAAAAGCATGATGGATGTTCGTCGAATGAATAAGATTCAGAGCTCCAGCCATTGTTTTCACGCCTCTCAATTTTTTGCTCCTGTTTTCAGAAAACCTAACTTTCAATTCACGTTAACATATATATATAGGCCTAGGGCTGACCTGAGCATATCCCACCCAACCCGCCGGACATTTTGGGGGTGTACCATGTAACTGCATTTTTTCTGATGGCTACACCCAAGTAGATCTAAAGACTATAAAACTAATAACATTCAAGATTCAAAGATAAACAAGACATAAGAACATGAAAGTAAAGATTGACACAAGCACATAACGTGGTTCGGCCATGAAGACCTACATCCACGGGAAAAAAATTGTTTTCTTTATTGATTAAGGTCTTACCCTTGAAAGAGTTACAAATATCACTTAGACTTCTCACTCTTTCTTTCTCTAAGTCTCTCTCTAGAATACTCTGTAGAAAGACCATCTAACATTACATGCCCATTTCCTTCTACATGGACTGGTATTTATAGGTAAATTAGACTCGTGAAGGTATGGCCTGGTTTCGCCGAATTGTTGGAGCCATCGTACATCTTCTCGTTACTTCGGACGAGCTCTATACTATCCCTCGTGATGCCCTGCTCGGTTCTCCCTCCGAGTTATCTAGTCCTGTGCGTTATCGTATCGCTCCTCCTTGGGAAACCTCGTGCTGCACCATCCTTGGGTTATAGTATAGATCGTCCGAGCCTTCTGATGCGATGTAGATTCGCCCACGCTTCTTCTAATCCTTCATTAAATGCATTCCTTCTTTTTAGACTTGACCGTCTGAGTTGATTAGATCACTCCTCACACTCGCCATTCATGTAACGTTGTAGCAGGCGTCTCGATTCAGACGAAATCACCTTTTTAGAGTATGATTCAGTACTTCCATCTCATCATTTTATCATGAAACCATCCCTTGAGATGCTGACACGTGGCGATCAGGCATTTTACCCTCACAATTTGCTCATTTTCTTCTTATCATGCCAGGGGCATGATGGGAAGAAAACTTCGTAACCGCTCCCTTTTTTCCGCCACGTCGGGAGTTATTGCCACGTCGTCGCCTTTAATGTGTTTTTTACCTGTTAATTGGGGGCGCCGGTTCGCTGTCCAAGGAGTTATATCTCCTATATAATCTTCCTAGTCCTAGGATAGAAAAAACATGTTTTTATTTTCTTCTCCCCTTTTCACAGAGTACAGAACTTTTTTTCTCTTTCTTCTCTGTCTTTTGCTTTTCCTTCTTAACTCCTTGTCTGTTATAAAGAAATCCATCATGTCTGGGAGGGATTCTCCATCTCAAACTTCAAGACGGTAAGGGTTTCTTTTTCCTTTTTAAGGTTATTTTAACCAATGGTTCTCGTCATTGTTTATTAACTATGCAGTTCCTTCGGGATCGCCATTGTTGTTTTCACTGGTTTTTACCAGTGTATGTTTTGATTTATTTCTTATGTTCACACTTTATAGTGCTGAGAAGAGACCTGCTAGACCTCCAAGCACTAGTCGTTCCTCCAGCATGTCTGACGCTGCTTTCTTAGAGATGGTGAAGGCTAAGCATCGTCTTCAAAGATTTCAAGTTACTTTTGCCAGTCCGGCGGGTCAGACCAGAGTTTTGACTAAAAAGATCTTGGAAGATAATCCTTGTGGTCCCAATGATATAATCGTGACGATGGGTCAATTAGATGCAGGGCTTCGCCTTCCCTTGTATTGTCCATTGGATTCTTTTCAGTACGAGGTACTCTGTCTGCTTGATCCTCAGCGAGCCATATTTCAACCTAACGGTAATTTTTACCATATCGTCCGAGAAGGTGCTCGACGATGTAGAGGTAAGGTTACAGAGCATGAGATGAACGAGTTTGTTCCTTCTCAAAAGGATCTGTATACTCCTACGAACTTCATGGAGAACTACTGATGTCAGCAGTCCGATAAGTTTGATGGCTTCGGGGTGGGCATTTCAAGGTCTCACCGAGCTATGAATTGTCCCTTGCTCATGTTCGATATGGATCCTACTAATCCTAGGAACTTCACCCTTCGTAAGATGCACGATCCAAAGTGGTTCTTAGTTCCTCTTCGTGTTGTGGGTCCTTATATTTATGGCTGGGATGAGCTTGGAAACGTTCTTTTGGAGATTCCCAAGATGCATAACTATCTGCCGCCTTATAGGACATGCGAGCTTAGGTGGGTCACTCCTCGCAGGCGTCCATCACAAACCACCCGAGCTATTGAGGATGCTAAGGTAGAAAATACTGTCTTAATGTTTTAACGTATATATACCTTGCCCCTGTTTTATGCCTTAGCATCTGAATCCCTTTTTTTTATAGAGGATGAGGGTTGCTGATGGTTCTGGCCCATCTACTGCTCCCGTGGAGGTTGCATAACATGCTTTGGATGTTGATATTGGTGCTCTTTTTGGTGAGAATGAGATGATGGACCTTGGCGAAGGATTTTTTGATGATGTTGACCAAGACTTGTTGTATGAACCTACCAATCCCGATGGCACTTCTACCATATCGGAGGTGGACATGCCCCAGGTGAGTAATCTTGCTGATAAGGGTGTCCCCTCCGATAGAGGTGCTCGGGTTGGAGGTAGTGGTGGTGTTGTTATCGGTGTTCCAAGTGGTGGTGGTATTGGTACTGGCATACCAAGTTCTTTTACTAGTGGTTTTCCTTTTGCTCCAACAGTTCCTTACAGTTCGTCTCGCACCTTTTTTGGTGAGGAATCCGAGGCGATGGCGGTGCTATGCTCGGATAGGTATGCTCAGCTGAGCGAGGACGAGCAAGATCGTATTTTTACTTCCTTGGATAAGTCCGCTCAGCAACAACTCGTGCAGGCGGTATGTACTGACACTTGACTATGTTTTAATAGTATGTATTTGTTAGTGCCCCAGTCTAACTAGTGATGTTGTCTGATTTACTAGAGCAACAATCTGAGGGTTGGCATGCTGTCCGATACTCGTGTTGTGAGGAGACGAGTCAGAGATGTGGAGAGCGAGAACCAGCAATTGCATCTCGCTATTGAGATGGCTAAGAAAGAGGCTTTGTCCTTTCGCCAGGATAAAAAGGAGTTGGAAGGTATTTATTCTCTCATTTGTCTAAGGTTTTTTACTCCATAGTAGGTTCAGGAGTTCTGAATTATCCCTTCTATTGGTAGCTACTGTCAAACGTTTGGAAGAGAAAATAAATAATAATGGTCATAAGCATGCTAGATAACTGTGTAGCCTAAAGATCGATGTGAGCTATCATCAGTGTAAAATTGATTCCCTAGGGAATGAGATAACACAACTTCAGACTGATGTGGATGTTCACCGAGATCGCATTGTCGAGTTTCGTGCGATGCTAGATAAAGCTAAGCAGGTGGATGTAGCTCGCTCGGATGAGATCAAGCTGCTCCGAGCTCAGAAGGATTGGCTTATTGAGTGGCAGTCCGATCATATTCCCCAGCTAGCGCAGGCAGAGGATGATAGGGAAGAGCTTTCTTGTCTCAAGCAAGAATTTGTCCAGCTTGAGAAGGAGCGCGATAGACATATGTTATCATGCCCGGCTGGCGATGCTGCTATAACACCTATTGAAGCATAGATTAGTGCTTTAGATAATCAGAAAGCCCAAGTGGAACAGACCTTAGCTTCTGTTTTAGTTGAACATGAAGGTTTCCTATTAGCAACTTTTGATTTTATATATTTCATTCTTTGTGAAATTTCCTTTTGATTAACTGTCTCCATTTGCTATCTTGCAGAGGCTCGTAAGCGCAATGCAGAGTTGGGGAGGCAGTTGGAAGAGGTAAAGGGAGAGAAGCAAAATCTTGATGATGAGCTGAATGACTTGGTGAATCGTCATGAAGAAGAGATGGAGGCTGAACGTGCTGATAAGCATAAGAAGATGAGCAATCTCCATGCTGAGTACAAGGTCAAAATGACAACTGCATGTAAGGATACCATTCTTCGTGAGCGTCAAAGAGTTGCTGCAGCTGCTGCTGCCCATGTTGTGGTTCCTCCCGAACCTGCTGAGCCCGACTCCGAGCAAGTTGCTCCAGGTGCAGCCGAGGGCGAGGATCGGATGGATACTGAGCAAGATGCTCCTGGCGATGAACAAGCTTAAGTTCATCAGTTTGTTTTCTCTTTTAGGCCTTGCTTTTTAAGAAATTTTTACTCTACTATTTTTGTGTTCAAGCCTCGTGCTATTTTCCGAGGTGGTGTTTAAAAGTACTGCTTGATTGGTAAGTCCTCGTGCTCCTTGCGAGGAAATGTTTGATGGTTTGATTAGTTGGTATGCTAACCAAGTCCTCTTCTGTTTTGGAGGCATTATTTTGCTAATCATTTTTTGGTAAGTCCTCGTATGTGGGAGGAAATGAATACTTTCCTTTGAAGTAGTTGTTGATATGGATGATTATTTCCATTGTTTTAATTATATCACATGATGTGTTTATTTTGGTCGCTTTGAGGGAGTTTTTGTGCATGCTATCGGTCCAACCATGGGTGACAAAGCCAAGGAGTGATCAGTTCCTTAATTGGATAGGGCATCTCTTACGGTGTTGGGCTTGGAGTATGACACATTTCCTTTCTCGCCCTAGTCTTATGCCTTTTTGGTCTTGGTTTTTTAATAGTGTCCATTGTAGGTTACACTTTCCCCTAGGTTAAGTGATCAGTTGTTTGATTCAGTCGTTTTTTAACCATTGTTTGGAGGGCGATATCTCGGTCAAGTGATTCTTTCCTTAGCCAAAGGTAAGTACCTTGATTCTGGATATCTCCTGTTATGACAGGACATCATCCGATTTCATGATCGTGATGGCATTACCCTAGGTCTATTTCCGTGTTAGGTAGCTTAGGGTGTCCCCCTCTTCATCTTACTTCTTGAGGTTAGATGGCATTGCCTTAGGTCTATGTGTCCGTCTTAGGAAGCTTAGGAATTTTTCCCGCATCATTCGTTGTAGAATGGAAGGTTTGGCTAGCACCGTACCATAGTCTTGATGGGTTTTGATTATGATGCGATTATGGAATGATTATTCTACATGCAAGTGCAAAAAATGATGAAAAAATTAAAGAAAAAAATTGACATAGAAAATCATAGGCAAAAATACATAATAAAACAAACAAATAATCAAACAAATAAATAAATAATAAATCATAAGTGAGCAAAAGGAGGAATTTTATTATTCTCAAAAGAGGGTTTATAAACCCTTAGTACATTCGGATAAGGTTTCATGACCTTTTAAAAGTAGGGATTCAAACCCTATTTTCATAATTTGTCCTTTTAAGCGATAAGCTGTTTAAGCATTGTATTGCTTGAGGTATTTGATATTCCAGGGGCGTTCTAGTTCTTCCCCATTAGGTTTGAGCAACCTGTATGCTCCATCACCTTCCTTTGCGATGACTGTGAGTGGACCTTCCCATGTGGGTGCAAATTTTCCTGACTCGCGCTGGTATGGCGGGATCTCGCGCCAGACTTTATCGCCTGGGCTAAATTGCCTCTGGTGAACACGATTGTTGCATTCTCGGGCTAATCTTCGATGGTAGTTTTCTATTCTCTGAAGAGCTATTTCTCGGTTTTCCTCGAGATCGTCGAGCTTAGCGAGTATCATGTCCGAGGTTAGGTTCTTTTCCCAAGCCTCGGTCTTAGTAGTAGGGATCATCGCTTCAGTTGCTATGATCGCTTCTGTACCATATGTTAGAGCGAAGGGAGTCATCCTTGTTGCTTCCAAGGTAGTCAATATCGGTTGTATTGGCCGATATTAAAGGTTTTTATAGGATATCGGAAAAAATCATTACGATATTTAATAATCGACGATACGAAGGAGAAACGATAAAAAAGCGTGTATCGTCCTGTACGGGCCGATATATCGGTTTCACTTGTACACCGATAATATAAGTTTCACTTGTACACTGATATATCACTAATATATTTTTTCTTTTGATTATCATTTCTTGAACTTTTAATTCAAGAAAGTAACTCTACTAATTTTGTTAACTTCATATATGATTATGGTGGATGTAATTACTATAAATGTGATGTTGATGGGCTAAGAGACATTCAATGTTTGGTTTTGTTGTTGATAGTATAAGGCTTTAATCAACCACCTCTTATTTTGTAAGGTTGAAGTATGTTTACTACAATTATTATTTTTTATTATGGTTATATCAATATATTTTTTGTTTGATAAATAATAAATATTAAAAAAATCCTAATGATGTATCGCCTATTAAAACAGATATTATCATTTATATAGGTGTATAAGACCCAACCGATACGTGATAAGCACGCAAATGCGACACTTTTATACCCACATTTATACTGGTTGGTTCTCGATAGTTCGCTAATAATTATATTTTAGATCTTTTACAGGAGATACAAGACATTCTATTCACCCGGAGAATAAATGGCTAAATGAGGAGTTAAACCGCGTTTGCCAGGCACCCCCCGCTTGGCTACATTTCTTCACGGCCAGGGAGTTACAAAAGTTGCTCGTGTAGACAAGCCCAGCCCACCAGCAGTTAAAGAGAAAATGGGAGACGTGGCCTACTCTATTACCACATCTCTTATGGGTATATTCTGAAAGCTTCACCAGCATCTTCTCTACTTTACCAAAACAAAAGAAAATTTCATTTTTTTTCTCGTTCATGCTGGTAATATCAGAGAAAGGGGATCTGAGCATGGGATTGAGAGTTCGCAGAGTGAAATTGATGACAATAGAATGGATGTTGATGTTGTTCGGTCAGTGAAGAACGAAGGTGTTGTTGCCAGGCATTTGAGAGAGTATTTGGGCAAAAGAATGAAAGTTCTGAGATGGGTTTTGAGAAGAATTAGATGGTTGAAATGTTGACAGTGGTGGTCTCTTTGAGGTTCTACAACAGCAGCAATAATATGGATCTATGGGGTTCATCTTCGATCCGGAGTTGGGGTATAAATGGAGTTTCTCGACTGAGAAACCAAAGCAGCAACAAGAGGTTGCAGATGCATCTTTTGAATGGGTTCTGTTTGCGATGATCTTGATTTAATGGGAGGAACAATTGCAAGCAGTGGAGATGGTTTGACTGCAACATTAATGGGTTCTCTGCAGTTCGTAATTTCTTACAGCAACAGATAGAATTTGGTGGATTGAATCTGCTGGTACTCACGATGGAATTGCTTGAGATAGTGGTCAAATTGGTGGAAGATATTACCGGCAGCAGGAGATGAAATTGATTGACGTTTCTCGTCTATTTTTCAGGCCTATATTCCAAATCCAAAGTCTTTTTCAGTAGCAAATACGGCTATCTCCCAAAAATATAACATAGTTTTTCAGGCCTATATTATCATTCTAAAATGTTTGTTTGGACTTTTGTGGTTGCTTGAGCTAGCCTAAATTAAGCTGTAGGTCCACCCATGATTACTACATCTAGGGGTGTGCAACGGACGGATTAGGAGTCACCCGTGTCCAAACCGTCAAAATTGCGGATTTGAAAAATCCAACCGTGTCCGGCCTAATCACCCGTGGATTTGACATTCACGGATCAACGGGTGATACGGACCGGATGCGGATTAACCGCGGATTTAATAAGAAAAAAAATAGAAAAATTGGGGAGTCAAAACTCTGCCTTCGCGGTTTACTGAGTGAGAGAAAGATGAGTGCGTTTGTTTGAGATAGTTGGGGAAGGGAGGCTCAATACAGAAAGAGAAGAGTTGATGATCTTCTTGTTGACAATCTTTCAGATTCTTCCCATTTCGAGAAACTCCCCAGTAGAAAATATGCTTGCCTTGTCTGCCCTAACAAACACATATTCGATACTTCTCTCATCCTCACTGTAACTAATCACCCCTAAACCCTAACCCTTATAATATCTTATTATCACTTTTGATTTAAACTTTTGATTTTTTGTTTCAATTTCCGTGGAATACCTATTGTTGCTTTAGAGGAAATTTTTTGTGTCTACTGTTAGATAATGATCTTTGCTGGGTATCTCAGTTGACATGTTTGTAAACACCAATTTTGTCGTGTTTGATGGAAATTCCGCTTCTCCTATTGAGTTCTAATTCTGGTGGACTGAGTTCTATGCACAAAATTAACTTGCTTTGGAAATTCTCGTTTGTTTGATCCCTTGACATGGAGCCACATCCAATCAATTGTTACACACATAAATGGACATCCAAGAACACAAATTGTAAGCAAATTCTCTAATCACTTCTCTCTACCTTCCTATGAAGAAAACAATTCCTCAATTTGGCAAAACTATTTGATGAAAATGAAAACTAGGGAAAGTTTGATTCATCAAATTCCTACTGTGCGGATGAATCCGCGGATTTTAAAGTCCAACCACAACCAAACCGCTAAAGGTGCGGTTTTTAGAATCTCACCCGTGTCCAGCCCATAGATCTTGCGGATTGGGTTTCACCCGCAATTTTATGGACGGATACGGGGGAAATCTGCGGTTCCGGACTTTTTGCTCACCCCTAATAGAACCCATCCATCCATATCTTTATTGTAATTAAATACTAGCTTGAATGGGCATTTAATCTTCTTTGTGAAAGTTTTGTTCTTCCTATTTCTCTTTCCCTTATAAACATAATCCTTCCTCTTGTGGCTTTTCTCGGGATCACCGCTTCTCTCACAAACCATTTCAAAGCAAGTTTTGCTTTCTTTCCTATTCAAAACAAATACGCACATGTCTTTTTGTGCATCTTGTCTATCCCAACTCTTTGCCTCTTCCATATCTTTGAATACCAAGTCATTCATGTAGTGATGGGATGTGTCTTCGTACAAAATATTAACAGGGGAAGGTTGATTATCCATTAGTATTGGATCACATACCACACTACAAAAAAGTCGCTTTTAGTGGAAAAATATTGTGTCACGAAAACCAATTTCTTCGTTGCAAAAAGAATTCAGCGGCGCCAAAAATTTCATCACCTATAGTGAGTCGTTGAAAGTGTTTTGTGACGTCCTTAAGAAATCGTCACCGAATTTTTTTAATTAGCGACATAAGTCTTTTTGCCACCAAAACTATCTTTTCGTGAGCAAATAAAATTGACACTGTTCACTAATTTTGTGATGAAGAATTTTGTCACTCTAGGTATTTTTGGGTGAAGAAAATAGTTATCACTTAAAATAGTTTTGGCGACAAAATTTGTTCGTCTCAAAATATACTTATAGTGAAGAAAAAAATCCGTCACATAAAATAGTTTTAGCCACAAAAAAAATTCATCTCAAAATATACTTATAGTGAAGAAACAAATTCGTCACATAAATGATTTTAGCCGCGAAATTTGTTCACCTCAGAAAAAATAACAATTTAGCAGCGAACTTAACTTTGGTCTCAAAACAAAAAATTCAATAACAAAATTAAGTCATCTCAGAAAGTACATATAATGACAATTAGGATTGTCATTCTCGTTGTTTCATACAAAACAATTTTCCCAACGAAATCACTCGTCTCAAAAAATTATTAGAAACGCAACACCACCCTCATCGTAACTATTTCCTGACAAATATTATTTTCTCAATATCCCAAATTCGTGACCAAATTTACTTTGGTGACTAGCCTGTATTATCACCCACCAATCTAGAGAGATCTATTATACATAAATAAATAATATTAATTGAACAAAAAAAATTAGCCATTAAAATAAGCTATTGAAACAATATCCAAGCAACATCTGATGAATAGACAATAAATAACACTTCTAGTAATAAAAACTTGATACCAAGACTAAAACATTTGACAAGTGACTTCTGGTCCAGCATTCAGTTCCCAATTGTTCCATCAGTGATAATGTTGCTTAGACCGTGTCTAACCACATCTGCATAGGAGGTAATCTTTTCGTCAGCAGAAACAGGCTGGTGTTATGCTTGAAATTTAATGACCTGGGATCTGCATGCCATCTAAGAGCTCAGTTGATCGAACCCGGGGAAAGGAAAAACGATTTAGGAGCAGAAGTGTATTGAGTGGAAGAAGATTATTTACTGTAAACATGACTTAAATATTGATCACCTCATAGTATGGGCTAAAAACCACATACGATTAGCTAACTATAACTAATAAATGGGCTAAACATAAAATTTAACCTAAGTTTCTATACTAAAAAAAATTTACCCCAAAATTAGGGACGGGCTATAGCCTCATTTAGCCCCTTGCTAGGCCCGTCCCTGCACAGATCCTTATTGAACAAACTATACATTTGAAATAGCGAATTATATCTGATCCTTAACATAAACCTTATTCCAGAAAAATCAAAAACAACTGTCGACCACAATGAATAAGGGAAACGTAAGAATACCTTTGAATCCAATTCAAGGCTCACTTTGCCTTCCTTGTAACACAGGGAATAGTTTCAACGGCATTGAACAATATATGCTTCTCTCTTGAGTCTGCAATATGTCCTGAGAGTAAATTATACATCCTGAGAAAAAATAGCACATCCAACAACAAGGATAAACAACAAAAGGTGCTTAGCAGAATAAATTAAACGCCTTAGGACTTACAAAACTATAGGAAAAAAACAAAGTGGCTGGAAGCATATAAATTATAAAAGTTATACAGGTTCTTCTTGCATTTTGCGTAGCAATTGGCAGACATGATACAAACAGTCAAGAAAACTGTTTTCAAGTACACCAATATAATATGTATCAGTTTAAACAATATTTTCCCGAATGTTTTTTCATTAACCCTAAAAGAACTTGACTTGGGAAACTCCAAGTGCAGCTAACTGCCTCATAGCTCGACCAGATAAGTTTACAATCCAATGCATCAGAAGATACAAAAACTTCGTCTATTTTGATTGCAAGCCAATAAAAAAAATTAACAGAAAACCCAGTAAAAGAAAACCTCCGGCAATGTCAGTTGTATACTCAATTGACTCAAAGCATTGTCCCCAACTCAAAACAATGCAGCACACAAATTAAGATCCAAAGCCAACCCTTACTAAATAACTGTACCACATAATTCCAAAACCTTAGATTTTTGAAGCCTAACAAATAACTACATCAGCCTACAACTAAGACTTATCAGTCTAATAAAATCCCTAATTCCCTTGGTAATTCACATAAAAATTAGCACACATATTTTAAACCCTAACAAGCAAACCTTAATACCCAAAAAATAGAAAAAGACGTTATCTTGATAAGGATGGTATCACCACAAAAGATTTGTAACTTTTCCATGGTCATCACTCATTGTTTCATCAACATCAAGTTAATTGGCAGCTTCCGTACAATCCGAAATAGTTAGGTGCACTAAATTCTACCAATAAAGTATAATGTCGCCAGCTTACAGAAAAGAAGCTGCAAATAGGCATAGAGATATCAACACTGTAAGACATTCTTTAGCTCATAAAAGAAGTTGTAGATTCTCAACTAGCCGAATTTCAATACTTACAACTTCGCTTGAAAGTTTAGGTAACATTAGCAAACTCCCGGTGCTTTACTAATCCTTAAAAAGAAGATCAATCCAACAAACATAAAACCCAAAAATTAGTAAATCAAATCTAAACATCCAGTAAAAATGGCATACGAGACTGACAAGAGACATTCTAACATCAGAAGTTACACAATGGAAATTAAAAGAATGTGAGCATCCTGCTGTAGTAAAGTGTTATACCTTGACCTGATTGCATACTATGTGAACTAGTAGTTCAAACTCAGTAGGTGCTACTAACCATTTAAACTTAAACATAAACTTGAATAGTTTTCACCTCTCCCAAACCCACAAGTACCTTCTCTACATATCTTGCTTCCCCATTCAATCATAAACCACTAATTCTCACCTAAATCATTCTTACATAGTTTTCACCTCTCCCGAATCACAAGTACCTTCCTAGTTCTATACCCATTTACTCACACACCAATAAGAGCAAAAAAAAGCGGAAAATATTGCCAAGTTCTTGTTGTCTAACAGATGAATCACACTCAAATAACAAAGCACAAACTAATCACAAAATCCAGTGAAACATAAATAACCCCACATCTTAGCCAATTGACCAAATATAAAGAAAAACAAAATAAAAAATGATAAACAAAGATATTGCAATTCAGCAACAAACCCATGTAGCAAAATCAAAAATTTACGGATGAAAATCATTGAAACTTACGAAATTGATGAAAGCGAAATAAATTGAAGACCTTTCCGGCATTCCATCCGATTGAGCTGTTCAATAGCAGCATCATATCATCAACATCATCGGGAAAACCCTAAACCCAAAAATTAAGCCAATGAAGAAGAAAATAACAACCAAATCACATAGGTAAACAGCTCAATCAAAGGTTTCTCTAGAACTAATACCGCATACTTTGATGAATCAAAGGTTTTTTTTTTTTTTTTCTAAACCCCAAGTATGAAACTTGATTCATGACATGAGAAGGACTAAAAAAAATTATCAAAATCATTCGTCATACTGAACAATCCCGAGATGTCAAAATAATTATGAGCAAAAAAGGCAAAATCAATCCTTTTATAAACCCTAAAAACTAATATGCTGAAATTTTGAACCAAATACAGAACAGAAAGAAGAAAAACAATACCAACCTAAGACATCAATAATCGGCCATGGTAAAGAACGAGATTACTGGAATGGTATCTCAGATTTTTGATTTTTTTATGATTATTGTTATAGGGAAATAGATAAACAAGTACAACTCCTAAATTTTAGTCATCTTCCTGATCCCTACCACAATCACCATCCATTAACAAGAACATCACGTTGGCATAGTGAATAGAATTTTTTAATTAACTGATCTCAACTGACCATCCTTCTAATTTTTCGTATTACATAAAATTGTACTCCAAAAACATTAGATTCCATATCACCATCACGTTGGTATGGTGAATAGATTTTACAATTATCTCATCTCAACTGATCATCGTTCTCCAAAACATTAGATTAATGATGTAAATAAATCTCCTCCATATCCTAAATAATCACTGATTTTTTAGCGTCGACGATCAAATAAGGGTTTAAAGTTTTTTGCACGGTAAATCAAAGTTCAGTTGGTAATTTATTTTGCTCAGTAAATCAAAGTTCAGTTGGTAGTGAAACCAATATGCAATATCAACAATGGTAAGTACTTATGTCCATTCACCATCAGTGTTGCTACTGTTATAATATCAACAACATTGGCGTCAAATGTGATCGCATTAGAATAAATTTTCTCCTGATCATTTTAATCAATACTATTCTTAAAACTAAACTGGTTATAATTCACAATTGTGAATTTGTTAAAGTATTTATACAAGTTACATAATAGAGAGTTAAAGTTAGATTTGAGGATTCTATTGTGATTCTCTCATGGAGAACGAAAAGTTTCCTGGGTAAGAAAACTAAACTGTGATCCAACATTTATGGAGAGTTACGAGAAGTTTCTGTTTCCACCCTAGTTTATATTTGGTCAACTTTATTTGACCAAAAGTCGCTTTCCCCAATCCATACTGGCTTTCCTTGTAACAATTTTTTTTTTTTTTTTTTTTTTGGCTAGAGAGAGGCCGGAGAGAGCTTGAGAAAAAAAAGAAGGTGCGGTGGACCTTGGTTTGACGATTGGTTATACTGGATTAAAGAAAATTTTGGAAGGCAGATATTTAGTAGGCGTTCCTCATACGGATTAAGGCAAGGATGTGAGGGAACCATATAGGTCACCAATGTAAAAGATTTTTGTTATTGGGAAAACTAAAATGGATTGGGGAAAGCTGATTTTTGGTCAAATATGACCGACCTAAGATTAATTTGGGTGCAAACATAAAATCTTCTAATACTTGCATAAACCTTTCATCAAATACGTAATGGACGAAAATTATTCTCTTTTCACAAATAGTTACCATGAAATCGCTGATTATGATTAATTAGAATGGAATTGTTTGTTTGTATTTTTTGCTTTTGTCGTCGTCCTTATATCATTTACCAAGTAACAAAAATCTTATTAGCTCGATCACCTTAACATTAACAGCAAGAATCCTTGGTTTAGACCGATATATATAGATTATTGTAGACTTAAATGGAAACCGTAAGAATTCGGTTTCTTCTAATTCATTAATATGTCCATCATATATATACTTATCTAAGATGATTATTATTTTTGAATTTAGTCGTTTCTTTTTTACTTTTCTAGTAAATTAAAAGGGATACCTTGATAATTACTAGCACTTTTCAAACTATAGAGAGTTAATTCTGTTCCTTAGGCTGGACACTCGTTCTGTATCGATCAGATTAAGATTAGGAGGAATCTTTTCGTTTCATTAAATTAAAACAATAGTATTACGAGTTGCGACACTTAAAGACATGTTCAAGTAAAGTTTCTTTCGATTGTTGTTTCAACATTCGAGTTTTAATTATCAGATCAACATTTGGATTTGATGGGAGGAAGAATCAAACTATCCAAAAGGTTCCAAGGCTTGACCATTATCATTTGAGCTTTCTCTAGTCGTTTGCTAGAAAAAAAATTGTGTGAGAAAGTTTTAACCTATTGATATATTTGATTTGGAATAAAAATGAATAAATAATGTAATGAAAAATAAAATCTCACACACACACCAAAAAAAAAAGAAAAAAGAGATCATGTTTAATGAGAAGAAAAGATATTACAGACTAGGAGTCAGCTTTCTCCCTATACTTATCGGCCATTGGTTGTCTATTCACCCATATTGACTCTAAGTCAAATTTTCATGACTATGAGTCAGCTTTCCCCCTATACTTATCGGCTTTCCCAATAACAAAAATCATGTAAAAGTGAGCTTGGCAAATGACCTTGTAAATTGGCTAATAATCTTGTTATTTTGATGAAATTAAGTATGATCCAGTAGAATTAGATTGAGTTGTGCATAAATAATCAAATTAAGTATGATGTAGTTAGGGGTGAGCAAAAAGTCCGGAACCGCGGATTTCTCCCGTATCCGTCCGTAAAATTACGGGTGAAACCCAATCCGCAATATCTATGGGCTGGACACGGGTGAGATTCTCAAATCCGCACCTTTAGCGGTTTGGTTGTGGTTGGACTTTAAAATTCGCGGATTCACCCGCACCGTAGGAATTTGATGAATCAAACTTTCCCTAGTTTTCATTTTCATCAAATAGTTTTGCCAAATTGAGGAATTGTTTTCTCCATAGGAAGGTAGAGAGAAGTGATTAGGGAATTTGCTTACAATTTGTGTTCTTGGATGTCCATTTATGTGTGTAACAATTGATTGGATGTGGCTCCATGTCAAGGGATCAAACAAACGAGAATTTCCAAAGCAAGTTAATTTTGTGCATAGAACTCAGTCCACCAGAATTAGAACTCAATAGGAGAAGTGGAATTTCCATCAAACACAACAAAATTGGTGTTTACAAACATGTCAACTGAGATACCCAGCAAAGATCATTATCTAACAGTAGACACAAAAAATTTCCTCTAAAGCAACAATAGGTATTCCACGGAAATTGAAACAAAAAATCAAAAGTTTAAACAAAAGTGATAATAAGATATTATAAGGGTTAGGGTTTAGGGGTGATTAGTTACAGTGAGGATGAGAGAAGTATCGAATATGTGTTTGTTAGGGCAGACAAGGCAAGCATATTTTCCACTAGGGAGTTTCTCGAAATGGGAAGAATCTGAAAGATTGTCAACAAGAAGATCATCAACTCTTCTCTTTCTGTATTGAGCCTCCCTTCCCCAACTATCTCAAACAAACGCACTCATCTCTCTCTCACTCAGTAAACCGCGAAGGCAGAGTTTTGACTCCCCAATTTTTCCATTTTTTTTTCTTTTCCTATCAAATCCGCGGGTGATTGGGCCGGACATGGATTGATTTTTCAAATCCGCAACTTTGACAGTTTGGACACGGGTGACCCCTAATCCGCATCCGTCCGTCCGTTGCACACCCCTAGGATCTATACAAGGTTACCGAAGGTCGTCCCAATAAGCCCAGTAACATACCCAAACCCGTATCCAAAGTAAAAATATCGGAAAACGAAAAAATAAAAAACATTTTCTTATTCCTGGTAAACATTCAATTCTTCTTCTGTGTGGTTTCTCACTCTATGAAATTCCGTTAACAAGAAGAAGACCAAATTTTCTTCTCAAAGGTAAAGAAAAGCTAGAATTCTCACAGATCGCAAAAAACCTTTGAAAAATGTCATTGTTAACAACCCTATTTAGGGTATTGTTTAGAGGAGCATTTCATTTCAGGTATTTCTGAATTCATTTGGGTGTAGACAAGAGATTTTTTTTTTTTTTGTAATTCTTAATAGATATTTTTGATTTTTGATTTTTCATATTACTTGTTTGTGGATGGATTGAATAGGTGGGGTATTTTAGAGGGAAACCATGAAACTGAAGTAGTTTAGTTTAAGCAATCATTTTATAACCTAGACGGAACGCTGTTATAACTTGTTTGTGATTGGATTGATTTAGGGAAGTTTGAATGAGAATAGCCCTGAAATTGAAGCAATTTAATGAGATATGTGTTAGTTGAAATATGGAAACCCTACTGGTCAAAAGTTTTCTAATACGTGAAATTATTTGAAATATGCATCACCGCATTAAAATTTTCTTTTAGGTTAAGGAGTTAGCAAACGTTACCAAAATGTAAGTGTAGATTCACGAGAAATTGTGTTTGTGGAACCTAATGTTAGTTTAGCGTTTGAGATCTCAGAGGTTGGGAGGGGCAATGCCAAATCATGTAACATTTGCTTAGTTCTATAAATGTGGAACTGAATGCATTTGCTGGTATAAACCATAGTGGAATTCTGTAAGTAATTTTCGTGACGATAATTATTTGAAATTCTGCTTTCACAATTGGTATATACCATAGTGGAAAAACTTTTATTAGTGCAATGCAACATCCCATACATGTAGAACACATGGATTGATTCATTTGTTACCAGTCAAAAACAGCTACATTAATCAGTGACTGTTTCATTTGTTTAGTCTCATCCTTATTCTGTACTTTGATAACTACAATTAGCATATAAGTAGGCTAAACCTTCCCACCCGAAATCATAGCCAAAGATGTTAGTTGCCAACTGCTCCGAGCTCATATATCCATTCTTCATGAGAAAATTTGTCTGCGACAAAAAAGATGTGTTGCTTACTTGCAGTCATTGGTTATATTTGGTTCCAGATACTAGAGATGTGAATCACAGCTAGATGATTTTGTTTCTAATGTACTCTATCTTGACGGCATATCTCTGGTGAGGAGAGACTAGTTTAGTTGTTCCAAGGGTTTAGACATTGCATATATACCTGAACTACTTCCAACCTGGGTTTTAAATGTTGTAGATTGTGATCGTGGGTCTGGATGAAATGTGTTAATTCCTGAACACCAAAACTGTTTAAGTACATAATATATACTGGCACACTCACTTGGGAGAGATCTAGCTTAGAAAAGATGGGTGGAGGAACGATAGAGATAAAGTATTTAGAGAACTCAACTAATAGACAAGCAACTTACGGAATATAGAGATAAAGAGGAGATGCTTAGAGGAAGCACAGAGATATCTCAACAGTAATATAGTTTCTTTTTTGAGCTTTAACGAATTATCGGCCTCATCTCAATGCAGTTCCTTCTGGTATTGAAGGAGATGACCGTCCCATCAATACTGCGTTGCACATGTGCAGAAGTTACTTTCTAACAGCAACCAAGCCAGCCCAATCTACATGATGCAACAGGAGGTGAATACTTCTAACAGTTTGCTTTAGTACTCTATCAATGGTCGAGTACTCAAGCAAAGTGTCAGTTTGCTCATATACTTATTAAAATTGTCAGTGCAACACATATAAGGAGCAGTAACGTGAAATAGGAATTCCTATGCCAACTGTGATGTACAATGTCTTACTCCTAATCATAACAGTCTTTACTAATTCAACCTCTGGAATCTTCCTTGCAGAATCATTTTTTTTTAAATGTCTCCTAGTTTTTGTATAAACCTTGGAAGTACGCACATGGGCAAGCTGCAGTTAAAGCATCCTCAGAAGATGGCAGCCTGTGCACTCTGTCAATAACCGGTCCAAGGACTGGCAAAAGATATAGGTGAAGATTTTGTATGAAATTGTGATTGTTTCGAAGATTATAAGCTGTGGTATTGATTTGTAATTTTTAAATGTCTACCTGGTCAGCTGCCTTTTAACGGAGAAATTTCTTAAGATTGTACATGATATTACTCAACATTTTAAGACGAATAAATCTTAGAGTGACGGGCAGAAATCTCATGAATTACCTCATGTAGCTGACTCCAGCTCACATACAGGGGATGCTGTGTTATAGGTCATTAAACATGTTTGTGCTGTTCTTGCTTTTGATGTTCAACATAAGCTCTGGTAATGCTTGCTTACGTTTTTCTGTTTCCTTGGAAATTCAGTTATACATACTTTTTGATTGGATAAATATTGATAAGCAATATTAATTGACTCATATCTTTTCTCACAGGGGCTGAGAAGGAACCTCTGAAAATTTGTCCATGTGAGGGAGTTTGATCCAGTAGCAGGGTTTCGAAATCCCTGAGTGTCGTTCACCTTACCAAATGTGATTTGCAGGTAAAAATGAAAGTAGATGCTAATTTTATTTGATTGATACTTTGAGAAATATGGTTGTTACCATAGGGACATTTTGCATTAAGTTGTCATGACCTGATTCAGTTGGGTTGCCGTCACCATTACCAGAGTCAAATTCACCAATGTCAAATTTTGTCCACCAACATGTAAAGCGTGAAAGAACGCTCAGTCAAGGTTGTCCGTTTTGACTGTATTAAAAACCAAGTAGACACATAATACATTGTGACTTACCACATGCTCTATTTCCTGGATGAATCGCTTGATCTTTGCTCTGTATTGAAAACCAAGTAAAACATAAAACATTATGACATAGAACTAACATGCTGTGTCCTGGACAAGTCGTCATGATTTTTGCTTTTTGTTTACTTTAGTTACAAGTAGGAGACATACTTATCTTTTACTGAATATCAGGTAAGAGGTTTTAGTTTATTATTTTTGCAATAATATTGCTGAACTGGTGGTTGTGGAAATTTTCTACACCCGCAAACTGAGTTGTGTAACGTAAAATATACTCTAGGTTTTACCTCAAGGACTCGATATGCATTGTTAGAGATGGGAGTAGCTTTGTTTTTCTTTTCACTTCATTACTCGGGTGATTTCTGGTTTCTGTGAGTGTGAAACTCATCACTTGATCGTGGTTAATTGGATCGATCTAGTTGCTCTCTGGTTTTGTCTTAGGGGTACAGTATCAAATTGTTTTTGTTGATTGGATCCTTCTAGTTGCACTTTCTGACCTTGTTTTATGGGTACTTTATTGAACTATTTTCTGGTCTTGTTCCTTCTTTTCAGCTACTGCAATGACTGCAGAAACTTGGATCTATGCGGTGAATCATCTTTACTTGCGGATGAGAAGCGATGAGCTGTACCACAGTGTGGGCATCTCCACAACCGTGAGGAGATGGAGAATTCACTTGTCCAGATAGTTTGTTAGAGAAACACCTCTACATACTCGCTACTCAGGATCTTGTGTGTATCAAGTGCAATAACCAAGTGACAGCTGCCCATTTAGCTGAACAGAGCAAGTGTAGTGTCGCATTTAACTGCAAGGAAGATGCATCTGAACACCACAACAAAATTCAGGCTTTCCTATATATTGCTGTTCCTTAACTTTTTCAAGAGTCTTATCTCATGGATATTAGAAGCTCAATAACAGTTCACATTGCTACGTCGCCGAATTCATTTGCAGATTATTGTGTACATAAGTTGTCCGAGCAAATTAGAAGCACTGTAACTGTGAATATCCTTACCCTCATCATAGAGTGAACTTAGTAGGCATAAGCAACTCAAAACTAGAGGGTGACGTCTACTTAACCAAATTTTGCTGTTAATTAATGCAAGGACCAGTTCCAAAACTGGTTTCTTCGGTGTATTCTTGTCCGTGTAATGTAAGCTCGTAACATTTTCTTATTAAAAATATTAACGTAACTTAAAAAAGAGAATAGAGAAGTCTCAACAAGAGTAAAAAAAACTAAACCGAACATATCTCTAGTTCATTTACCCTGGCCGTTATACCAACTAGTGAACTAAATATACCCACACGGCTTCCACAAATTACAATGGCCATTGTAATTTGTACCAAGTTTGAATGTCAAATCTTTTCATCAGTTGAATCTTCATGTCCCTAGTTTTCTTATAGGTGTGGTTTTTGTCGGATACCGACACACGCATGTGATGTTTTAATTGTTGTTACTGACTTGCAGAGTTGCTAGTTATATTTTTATTCTCAGTCATCAGAGATCACATCTAGATGATTTTATCTTTACCTTGAATGAGGAGAGATTTTTTGGTTTTTGACAAGGGTTTAGACTTTGCATATATACCTACCTGAAGGTCCTCAACTATTTGCAAAGATCTAGCTATAGAAAAGATGGGTAGAAGAAAGGTGGAGATAAAGTATATAGAGAACATAACAAAGAGGGAAGCAACTTACTCTAATAGAAGATCTGGGATTCTTAAGAAAGCTAATGATCTAACCATTCTTTGTGATGCTCAAGTTTTTCTCCTCATGTTTCCTAAAAGTGGCACGAATGCTGAATATACCAGTCCTTCTACTACGTAAGTTCATCCATTCACATTTCTAGTACTCGTTTTTTGCATTAGGAAAACCTGGGACATCTCTTTAAATTTTTTAATTTTTTGTTTTGTTTAGGATGAAGGAATTTTTTGATAGGTACGAAAAGAAGAAAAATGTAGATCTATCGGCTTCTGAAGATGATGTTGCTAATTCGGATCTCTTACAGGTCCTTTCTGATTATTGATTTTTTGATGTTTATTATTCTTTTCTATGTTATTAGTGATTAATATATACTAGTTTGTCTGTACGTATAGAGTTTGCAAAATGATTTGAGAGAACAGAAGGAGATTAACAAAAGACTAAGGAAAAAAATCGGGTAATGATGGATGATTTGATACTAATTGTAACACTAGCTATATGTAAAGCTTTCTATTTCATGACGAAAATATGGTATTTATTGGTTGCGTATGGTTGGAGTAGGCAGAGGACTGGACAAGAAGAGTCCTTGAATGAACTTAGCTATGGCGAACTGCTTCTTCTTGAGGAAGATTTGCGCCAATCTCTGGATGAGGTAACATAATAGAAAAATCTGTTTTTATACTTTTAGTTTTAGTTCCAACATTCATATCTGCTTTTTATGTACAAGTTAATTTGATCTGTGGTTAGCAGAATTATGTTATGACCAGTCAGACCTTTACCACCATAAGTACAGGAATTTACTTCCATTCTCTCTATAAGCTCTCTCTTATATTAATGTTTTCTTCAGTTGTAGGACTTACAACATTTTTTGCTTCTTCGCAGGTTAGATTCGAGGGAGAACGCAGACGTCAAGTAAGTTTCAATCTCAGCGATAGTATATGATTTCTGTTAAGGTCTCTTTTTTTAAGCTCTAACAAACTATATCTTGGTCTTAGGGAGCAGGGGTCTAATCTCGTTCCATCGCAAGTTACTTACCAACAGCAACAAAGCCAGCCCTATCTTCATGATGCAGCAGGAGGAGAATACTTAAACTCCAACAGTTTTCTCTAGTACTCTACTACTCAGCCGAAGTGTCAGATTGTGTGACTATGAGTTTTGATTTGTCAATTACACTTTGAGCTAGTATTACGCAAATGCGAATGTATGTTTCACCCCTATGACTGACTCCAAGTTGGTACTTCCGTATTTATCTTTGGCTTTTCTTGATTTATTAAGTATTTAGGTTATAGGTTTTTGTGGCCATGTTTAGCCCTCTATTCCATAGTAGGAGGTTGTTTTTTGGTTGTTGGGAGCTCTTGGCGCTGTTGTGTGCTAGCTACTGGTGAAGTAATTAGCAAGAAAGAAAACATTTGTAGTATTATTCAATTTTATTTTTTGGTAGTTAAAAACCAACGATCAGTGCGGGATGGAAATGTGCAAGTTTAATTGGTAGTCCACCTGCAGAACATGTTACATCCGTTTGATCAAGTTTTGACATTATTTTTTCTTTTTTCATACTCCCTCTCCTCTCCCACTCTCTTCTCCCCTCCTCCCTGCAACCTTCACAAACTTTTCAAGCCTCTCCCAATCTCGTTAGTTGTTTAGTCTTGTTTTTATTTTATTTTTGGGGGGTTTTGTTCCAAGGATAAAATTGTTGTAATCAAAACCTTGTTTATTTGATTTTTACACTTGGAAAATATTCAAGGGTATTTAGGTTGAGATTTCTTTTAGCAAAGGGCTACGAGGAGTAATGTTCTATTTCAAAATGAGTTAGAGGACTATCCATATACAAACACAGGCTACCTACTTGATGTTGAATTAGGAGACTAGATGGGACGAACAATTTAGTGCAAAAAGTTTAAGTAGAGAGGTTAATAAGAGAAATCGTCAACCATATTATCTTATAATCTCTTTGATTAACGTGTATATAATAGAGGATTAAGTCAGTCTCAGGAGGCCTTTCCTCCTATGGTTCCAATATCCTCTATTGGTGGTAGGACTGGGGTTTGTAAGAAATTCTTAAAACTATTTCCTTCATTTCTGTAATGAACCAAAAAAATAAATAATTGGCGATCATCTTTTTTAGTGCCACAGAGAAAGTTGCGGGAAGATCAGGGAAGGTTACAACATCAAATAATAACAAGAGTTGTTGATTAATATAACAGGCATGAACATCGTATATGAATTGGGTGGATTTACTGAATCATTTGCAAGAAACAGCATCTTGTGATTAACTCATCAACAGCCACCATGTTAGTCATTTGTAACAGGAGGTTAATCATTTGTATTCAGATGATCAATGGGAGGTGGTGGCTAGCCCTAATAGGCCGCACGGTCCATGTTAATCTTTGCCTGGAATTGTTGGGGGTTAGGGAATGACCCAACAATTCAAACATTAAAATCTTTTCTGAGAAGTTCAAAACCCGACATAGTGTTTTTATCTGAAACAAAGCTTTCTGAATCAGCTTCTCTCCCTCTTATTTCGATTGGGTTTCTCGAATCATTGTATTGTGCCTGTGGTGGGTCGCAGTGGTGGTTTATGGTTACTTTGGAAGGATGATATTGATGCAGAAGTTATATCTTTTTCCAAAAATCTCATTCATCTTCAGATTAAGCAAACTGGCCCTTATCCTTCATGGAATTTGTTTTGTGTTTATGGTCCACCTAATAGATTGGATAGAGCTCAATTTTGGCAGAGCTTATCCATCTACTCTCAACATGTAGCTGGACCAAAATGCTACATAGGAGATTTCAATGCAGTTTCTTCGTTGAGAGAAAAACATGGAGGTGATCAATCTTTGAACAACACCATCTCTAATTTCAATAGTTTCATATATACAAATCATTTATTGGATTTGGGTTATTCTGGTCCGGCTTATACTTGGAGTAATGGTAGACAATATCAAAGCCTTATAAGACAAAGATTGGATAGAATAGTCGCTTCTCCAGATTGGTGTCTAATATTTGAAAATGCTGGTGTTCTACATATGCCAAGACTTTCTAGTGATCACTCTCCGATAATTTTAAATACAAGGAGAAATATTCAAAGAAATCCTCCTTCCTACAGATTTGAAGCTTACTGGTGTTCTCATCCTGATTTTCTTAAGGTAGTTTTGGAAAACTGGAATATTAATCTCTCGGCTGATTTGTTATCCAAACTTGGATCCTTGGGAAGCTTTCTGAAGAATTGGAGTAAAGAAAAAATTGGTTGTATCAAAAACAAAATAAGAAGGTTAAAGAAAAGATTGCTACAACAACAAAGTTTGCCTCCTTCTCCGGCTTCTATTCAAAAAGAAAAAAGAATATCTGATCAGTTGAATGAATATATTCTAATGGAAGCAACATATTGGGAGCAAAGAATGAAGCAGGTTTGGTTAAAAACTGGGGATCGTAATACAAAACAATTCCATTTATCTGTGCAACAAAGAAGAAATGATGGTCTATCATTGGAGAAGATACTACAAAATACATTCAGCAAATATTCATTTCAGGAGCTATTCGAAATAAGATAAACCATACCCATTTATGTCTTATTCCAAAAGTAAAAAACCCAGTTTCGGCTATAGAATATAAACCCATAGCATTATGTAATGTGCTATATAAATTTGTGGCAAAAATTCTTTCTATAAGAATAAGTCCGTATCTAGGGTTGTTCATTTCTTGGTCCCAGAATGCTTTTGTGAAGAATAGACAAATTACAGATAACATTGTGATAGCAAAAGAGATTTTTCATTCTATGCACAAGTCAAAGTCTAAACAGGGATTTTTCGCATTAAAAGTGGATATGTCGAAGGCGTACGGTAGAGTTTCTTGGTCTTTCTTGGATTATATGCTTCACCAAATGGGTATTCATAATCAATCTCATAATCTTATAATGAATTGTGTTACTTCATCAACTTTTTCTATTCTATTGAATGGTGCTCCATATGGGAATTTTACGAGTGGTAGAGGTTTACGTCAGGGATTCTCTTTATCACCCTCTTTATTCATCATCTATTCTCAGGGGTTATCACTTCTTATGGAGAAATTTGAAAACACAAGTCTTTACAGTGGTTATAGGTTTAACATTCATTCCCCAGTAATTAGCCATTTAATGTTCGCTGATGATTTATTCTTTTTTGGAAAAAATTCAGAGGACAATATAGATCAACTCAAACTCATCATTGATACTTATTCTTCTTTTTCTGGACAAGTTATCAATTTTTCAAAGTCATTTGTTCACTTAAGTAAAGGTTGTACGATTCCTTACAGATATATGACTATTCAGAAACTAGGGATCAATGAAATGCAGATAGAAGAGAAGTACTTGGGAACATATCTGTTGAAATCTGATCGTAATATTGATACTTTTGAACCTTTGAATACAAAGTATGATTCTAAGTTATTAGGCTGGAGATCATTCTTCGTTAATCAGGTGGGGAGAACAGTTTTGTCTCAAAGTGTGTTATCTACTATACCATACTACTCTATGGGTACTTGCATTCTTCCTAAAGGTGTTACTAATAAGTTATCACAGACTCAAAGGGATTTTTATTGGGGACATGATGTTCACACAAGAAAACAACATTTCTTTAGATGGGAAAAAGCAATGAAACCTAAAGAGGATGGAGGTTTAGGTATTCGAAATATGAAACTGGTGAACCAGTCATTGGTGACAAAACTTGTCTGGAGATTTCTAACTAGTCCAGATTCAACTTGGGTGCAACTATTTCATGCTAAGTATCTACAATATGCTTCATTCTGGGATTGTCAGCCAATGTCGGGAGACTCAAACACATGGAAAGGTTAGAAGTCAGAGATATCCTTCTAAACAGATATCCTTCTAAACAATTGCTGTTGGTTTATAGGTTCTGGACATTCAATTCATATTTGGAACGATCCTTGGGTTCTTAATATCCCCGGTTTTAGACCTACAAAGCTTCAAAGTTCTAATATTCAGGTTACTTGGGTGTCGGATCTTTTTATACAAGGTGAAAAAACTTGGGATATTGATTTGCTGACGGAAATTTTTCCACAAGATCAGGTTGATATAATTTCAAGCATTTACATACCCCAAGAAGAGGAAGTCCAAGACAATTTAATTTGGTTGAAAACTCCATCGGGAAAGTTTACTGCAAAGTCGAGTTATAAGTTATTATCTGACAATATTCCGGTGAACTCTCTGGTGGAAGCTTTTCCGTGGAAATAATTTTGGAAAATGATAAAAATTCAACCTAAAATCCAGAATTTCCCGTGGAAGGCTCTGCATGAGGGTCTAGTAGTGTATACGAATCTAAAGAGCTCTAATCATCAGTCTCAGAATATATGTCCTGTATGTAACATGGTTGAAGAAACTTCTTCCATCTTCTGTTCAATTGTCAATTTGCATTGGCAGTTTATCAGGCAAGTCCAATTCTCATTGAGATTCAGGGTGAAAATACTTTGCAAACAGTTGAATACTGGGTTTCTTATTATGATCAAGGAATTATGTTAAATTTGGGGGCATGTCTTATGTGGAATATATGGTAGGCAATAAACGATTTGATCTTAAACAATACTCAGGTTTCAGTTGATGTTTGTATTCATAAATCTCTGGAGGATTTCAAGATTTTTGATCTTCATCATGCTCAAAATTACTGCTTAGGAATTGGAGTAAACCACAATACTGTTGTAGTTTGGGAACTTCCTCCTTCCTCATTCGTGAAGATAAATGTGGATGCTGCATTAAACAATGGCAAAGGTGCTGTGGCTGCAGTGGCAGTAGACACAAATGGAAATCACATGGGAAGTGGTGCACTATGCTTCGATACTTTCTCATCAACAGTAGCTGAAGCAAAAGCTTATGGATTTGGAATTCAATTGGCGAAAAGATTGCAGCTTTCAAGAATAATTGAGGAAGGTGATGCAGATGAAATTCCAAAAGCCATAACAGGGAATACGAACGCAATTCCATGGAGTATTCGCTCTACGGTTTTATCAATTCGTGATCGCGTCAAGGAATTTAGTGAAATTAGGTTTGTAGATGTTCCTAGAGACGCTAACTCTATTGCACATGACTTAGTTCAATACGCAATTTCAAACTCTTTAAACAGATGGTGGTTTCATGATAAACCACTTGATTGTATTATGCAACACCTCGTTTTTAATGAGGATTAATATAAATAAAAATCTGTTCTCTTCAAAAAAAAAAAAAAAAAACACAACAAAGACTGCACTGTGTATGAGAATAATTGTTACAATATTTCAAGGAGATTAATCAGAAAGTTTATAGGGGGCTAGATATGCTTACCAGATACACACAACTGGATTTAATTTGTAGCTTTTTCTTCTTCTGCTGCATCTGATTTTTTCACTCCTGGGGTTGCTGCCGGTGGTTCCATATATGGGTGTATGTAATGGTTACAGATTTCTACCAACGCAAATGCAAAGAGGAACAAGGACTATCTGTATCATTGAGGAATTTAAAACAAATTTATAGCAAAAATTAGAGAACTTCACCATTCTATTTGGTATTTTTCTTCGATTGTTTATTGTGCAACTGAATTTTTTTATTAACTTGCTAGACTAGACTAGTTCAAGTCAGAAGTTTCTTCCAAGTGGTAGTCAGTAGATTCCGGTCACTAAAACTTGTGACGAAAAAAATTAAGGATTTGTTAGTCCAATAAGTAGTTTGATTAAATAAGACATGGATTAGCGTTTGGAAAGTTGGTTCTTAATCACCCACCTTCCATGATTTTAAATTAATCAACTAAAAAATATTGATAAGGACCTGTCAATTGAACTAGTCCGGTTAACAATTCCATATATTGCAGCCAATAACCCACTTGGCAGTGGCACTTGGAATGGATGAAAGAGATACTTAATGAATAGAATTTGCAAAAGCCCATCAATAAAATTAAGGAGAGTACTTACAGTTTACCTGTTCTCGGCGAACCTTTTCAAATCAGACATCTACTACCACCTGCCTAGTTGAAATGACACACAGTCAATTGGACCCATAAGAGCTGTCAAGTAG
The DNA here is from genome assembly GCA_023531105.1 of Papaver atlanticum. Lineage (NCBI taxonomy): Eukaryota > Viridiplantae > Streptophyta > Magnoliopsida > Ranunculales > Papaveraceae > Papaver > Papaver atlanticum. The sequence continues at coordinate 85,372 of JAJJMB010010850.1, read as the reverse complement.
TTACTACTGTAAACTATGATATGATAGTGTTATATTAGTAATTTTTATTACGACTCATGTCCATGAAATGTCATTACGAATAGTCAAAATCTAGAGCAAGCCTGACTTATGTCATGCATGTTTGATGCCCGCAATTTTGAGAGGATTGGTTGATTAGAATAGTGTCGTTTATCCGTTGCCTTTTGGTTTACTCTTGTCGTCTATATCGAATTATAAGTGGTGAAAAGGATTCTATGTTTAAGCTTAGGCAGAGTTTGTTACAAGCCAAGTAAGAGAGTTATTGTAAGTTGTCTGATGTGCATTGCGCTCAGTGACATGCTTGCACTAAGAACGTGAGATGATCAAGAAAATAATGTTAATTAAGAGTAAATAACTTGATGCTGTTCTATTTTCGAGGTCCAAAAGGTTGTTTTCACTGAAAACCCGGCCTGGGGCAAAGCACCCGAAGTACTGCTTTGGGCAGCATCCCAAAATGGGGAATCAAAGAAAGGTTTGCTACTGTCCAAGATTTCGTACAAAGACATAGATTAAATAAATATCAATCAGCCATTTTTTTTCTTCTTTTTTTTTTTTTAACACGGTGTTGTGTTATAGGGCCACTTTTTGTTAATTAGATGCGATATGGTCACATACACGGACTTCCCTATTTGCTTTGTAGCACAACTCAACTCCATTGCCATTACACTCCTCGTAAGGTGTACATCATAAGGGCGACCTATACAATTATATCACTAATGACTGATATTCGCAATATCTTATTACATATACATACAGCAATTAACGTTTAGTTTTATTTAAAAAGAACCCACAGTTTAGTAGTGAAGTTAAGATTCATGTAAAACGGATTCATACTTGAAATAATAGTATCAGTAGCATTTCTTAACTTGTGCTCAAAATGTGTTGACCTGGTCAAATGGTGGGAGTGGCAAGATTTCTTTATCTACTTTGGGCATCCTAATGTCAGGGCCGGCCCTGGTTTTCAGCTGGGAGATGATCAAGAAAATAATTGTATTGATTCAAATAACGTGATTCAGTCACAAACAAAGCTTGATTCATTGCATGTGTGATATGACGTGCGTATTCTCGACTTCTCATTTTTCTAGTGATTATTTGCATTTAACGATGAGTTTTCCGTTTACATGTGTGAACTAGAAACGCATGCATCCTATCTAATACCAGTCTACCGAGTGGAAACAAACTTAATATAGAAAGGCATCGATTTCAAAATTTAATGCTCTTGCAAATTCTAAATAAGAGATCAAAGACGACAAAAATGCGGCTTTAACTGAACTGCTGGTTAATGTCAGCAATCGTTTGCCTTTCAGCAGCAGCGTCATTTTCAACCTCATCATTTGCCAACTTAGCATGTGTATCGTTTCTCTCGCATTTTCCAACCACCACTCCCGACTCTTTTAATGATGTCTTTCGATTAGCAATATCATCTTTAAGAGAATCATCAAGACCAAAACCTTCCATGTCATCTTCTTCCATTTCAAGTTCGCCATCTTCCATCTCAACGTATTCTATTTCTTCTGGTTCCGAATCTCCGTCTATTGGAAATCGACCATCTGCATCTGCAGGAATATAATTGCGGAAATCAGCATAGAGTGCAGCTTTAAGACGTTCCATCAACTCCTTCTGAAGATTCTTTAACAGCTGTGCCTGTGCAGCCTTTCGAGACTCGTCTTCTCTCCTTTTCATCACCTTCTCCCTTTTCTTGAGAGCAAGCTGCATCTCCTTGATTCCAGGCCTTCTTTTTCTACAACAACGACAAAGAGCTGCTTGCTTAGGAATCATCATTATTCAGCCAGCCTTTCCAATGGAGGTAGTAGGGTTTCAAGTTTGGAAGACAGTGCCATAGACGTGTCTATAAGAATTGGGAGGACTAGGTTTTTTTTTTTTGTTGGAATTTGGGTTATGGGCTCAGTCTACGAGCTTTGATTGGATTTGATTTACGGGTACACGGGTACGGATAAAATTAGAGACCTATGAAGATTTAGATGATCTTGTAAAGGTTCTGAAAGTGGACCAAATGCAGCACATGGTTAGAGTTAAGCTAATTCCAAGGGTTGATCGACCTGTGGAGGCCGAACAAGGAGTTGTGACGGTGGCGCTGGAAGAAGGCAGTCATTGCCTCTGCATGTTTCATGGTCATTGTTACGCAAGGTTGTATTTCTGGTGCAACCAAAATAGGCGATTTTAAGTTGCACGATCTTTTCAACAATGAACAAGCCAAGTAGTGTGCTCTACTATTGCGCTCGGTAACATACTTGCAGTATGCTTTGGCAGCTGGATTGAACAGTGTAAACACCCTAAAATTATCATACGGTTCTGAGGAGACTAATCCCAATACACAACACAATTCTCTGAAAAGCTCTATCTCTCTCTAAAGGATTGTTCTGCTTTTATAGGCAAAGCCTGGTATGGAAATACCGTACACGTGTACCCTAATACATTTTCTGGTAAGTCTTCTATCATTAGTCGTACACGTGTACTATTCCAGCTGGGGTTATTTAGGCAACCGCTGATCATCTTCTGAGAGCAGCCCGTCTTGTGCCACATCATCGTCAATGGTGGCTTCGATTAGGCATCACCCGAAGCCCCCATTCTGGTGTCTTCGACTCTGGTCGAATCCATGTGCTTGCATAAGCCCCTTGGCTGTTTTGTCAAGACTTGCAGGTTTGGAAAACAGTCATAGCCCATGCGGAGGTGTGTCTACGAAGTCACTTATGTTAGGCATCTGATGTGTCTAGCTGCTTCCATCTCTTCGTCTTCTCGAAGCCCCTAGCACAGATATTCCATCGATTGATCTCTCTCCTGATTTCTCTCTTTTCGGGTCTAGTCTTCCCGAAGCCCCTTGGTATAAGTCTATTCTCTTCTTCCCTTTGCCTCGACCATCATTACTTCGGCTTTATTCGTCATAATATTTTTACGTTGGCCCTTTGATGTTTGTCAAAGGTTTGCCTGTCTTGGTGAGCAGTCATAACTCATACAGGGCGTGTCTTTAATTGTTATGTCTCCTCACTTTATCGAAGTCCCCAGTATAAAGTGTTCTTGTATCAATTGTTTTTCCCTCTTCCATTTCGGATCACGGATTTCGGATTTAAGTGGAGCCCTGTTTTCATGACCTTCTCGGATGCTACATGATGACTCCCTGCTGTTTCGTACCTCGACTTTATCTTTGCCTTTTTCTCGCTTCTTCGGATCAAGTTTTCCCGAAGCCTCTTGACATGGGCCTTCTTTGTCGACGATTCTTCCTCTTTTGCCTTTTGTTTCTTCATTTCGGCTGTCACCACCTCAATTTTCTTACTATTCATGACTTTCATCTTACTTATGTCAGGATCTGTTGGTATTTAGCGAAATGGGTCTTACATTGTCATCACCTTTGTCATCTCTCTTGCTTTTCTGGCATGTGTACCACTTTCACCATTATCGATTGAATCACCCTCTGTCATCTTGTTCTTTCATTTATATTTTAGAACTCTACTGTCTTTGTCTTCTCGGAACCCCTGGTGTGGACTCTTCACCGGTTAATTCCTAGTATCTTCTGAGAATGATGTTTTCTCTCGTGTAAGTTGTCTCTCCTCTATTTATTTCAAACTTTACCTGTCACAAGAAGAGTTCGGTTTTCGTGATGTGCTCGGCTGATGTATCATGGCTCTATACTGATCCTTCATGTTATTGCGGATATTCTTCAGAGTGTAGTCGTATTAACGTTAGCTTTCTTTTCTCGATGTTGAGCTGGTGATCTCGTTACTTATGTGGATCCGGAAGATAGATTGTAGTGGGATTATTTCTGCTGCTCTTCTAGCCGGTGGAAGTGGGACTGGTTGTTGGAGGTGGAGCCTGTATCAAGACAGTCGCGGATGTCATTCGTTCACATAAGAAAAATAATAATCCGGGTGGAAATTGTGCTTTTTCCTTCAATAGGACTTTAGGTAGCCTTGTTCCTTCTTTTATTTGATCTAGGCTCGTGTATGAGGATCATAAGGAAACAACAGAAACAGTATTTTTTCACTTGGCTTGTCCTTCATCGTTAACTCCACAGACTACCTCCTCCTCTCCCCCTCTTTTCTTTTTCGGATTCAGTAACTTTTCTTATCGGCTTATTCAATCAAAGACTCGTGGTGTTAAGCCCCTTGTCATTGTGGACTTCGTATTGCTATTATCGAAATTTTCTTACGCTTTATGATACGTGATCGCCTCGCTCCGGAGATTTTATTCCTTCTTCGGCTATCGTTCATGCTTTAAGTGGTATTTGATTGTTTTACTTGCACTACAAGGCGGTTGTGGAGGAGCATGATCATGTGGCGACTACGTTGATCCTTACAGATTAAAATAGTCTAATTTCCAATGTTTCCGATTTGCTTGCTGTTGCAAAGGTGATGGCCGAGATTGGTGACGGATGTCCTTCCAAGGAGACTCTTGGGGCATGGAGAAATAGTTTTGTTTTGCCCCGTCTGTTGAGTTTTAATATAGGTTGGATTGAGGAGCTGTTCAAAGGCTTAGAGGAGAAAAGGGCGTCTCGCCATCTGGTCTTACCCGGAGAGATTACTGATTTAGAAGAAGAAATTAAGTCAGAGACGCAAAAGCTGAAAGATCAGCAGAAGGAGCAGATTCGTCTAGCTGCCGAGGCGTCTAAGATTGCTGCAGATCTTGCAGAAACTTCGATGAAACATGATTCGTCCTGACATATTTGTGTAGTCACCTTCTTTGGTTTGCTCTGTTAGGCGCAGATATGTCGACCCGCGTTCGGCTGGCCTTGGAGGTATCGATGATTTCTAAACTGACCATTGTGTTGCAGATGGCTCTTGATCATTTCGAGCTTGTTGCAGCTGAGAATCATGAGTGGATCATGTGTTCGGAAATGTCCATGACGAAGGCATGGCGAATAAAGACATTTTTGTAATTAGAAATGGATGAGCTCCGCCTTATTCGCAAGTCGCATCGGACAAGGGTTTCTTTCCTTATTCAGGATATTAAGACTTTTATGTATCATTCGAGATGTGCTTTATCTCAAGCTCGAGCTGAACTGGTCTCGTGTGCCTAGTTCCCTTTTTATGCTTATGTGTTTTTTTTAGACTCGTGCAATGCTTATATTCGCGGGGTCTCGAGACTCACAAGTGTTGGAGTGAATCGTGGTTTGTAGCTTCAGAGATTAATCCTTTGTTTTGAGATCTATCTCTCACTCGCACGTTATACGAACTTTATGGGTTACATCTTTGTGTAAGTTAACTTCCGTTGTATGTTTATTGGATTCAAATCCTTTTCATTTTAGATTTCAGCCTCAAGGTTTGGCGCCATTCTCAGAGCTAAGTCATATCCGATGTTGTATACATCTTTTGCTTGGTCTTGGTGTAAGATGTTGGATTTAGGTCCTTTTCGTTTTAAGTTTCAACCTCAAGGCTTGGCACCCTTCTTTGGCCTAAGTCATATCCGATGTTATATACATCTTTTGTATGAGCTTGGTCTTGGTGTAAGATGTTGGACTTAGGTCCTTTTTGTTTCAAGTTTCAGCCTCAAGGCTTGGCACCTTTCTTAGACCTAAGTCATATCCGATGTTGTATACATCTTTTGTATGAGCTTGGTCTTGGTGTAAGATGTTGGACTTGGGTCCTTTTCGTTTCAAGTTCCAGCCTCAAGGCATGACACCTTTGTTAGACCTAAGTCATATCTGATGTTGTATACAGCTTTTGTATGAGCTTGGTCTTGGTGTATATAGCCGAGCTCAAATCCCTCCCAAATTGAGTTTCTTGGGATAAGACTGTTCATTTGCTAGTCATTTGCATCCCATCCGGTGCTTTTGGAGCCTTCAGACTCACACCTTTTGTAGAATCAGCCCTAGCACGCTTGTGATCGACATTCATCTCTTCTTTGATTTATGTTTCATCTTTTCTTATCATAGATTGTTCTTGTACCGTTTGTTTCTTCTCTGTATCGTTTTTCTTTCTTGTATCAGCGGCTTGCTCGTACCGAAGTTCTTGTCTCGAATTTGATTGTAAGGTATAATTTTATCACCTGATTGGTATGGTGTGTTTTCTTGTAGTTGATTGGTAAATAAATGTGAAGTGGATGTCATACAGAAACGTCTTTTTTCCGTTGTCATATGCAGCGATCGTAACAGGTAGTATCATGTGGAAGCTGGCAATGTTCTCCACTTGTGTCATCGGCTTTGTCTTCTGCCATCTCTTGTGTCATCGAGAAGAAGAATAAATTGGTGTCATTGGCTCTGTCTTCTGCCATCTCTTGTGTCATCGGGAAAAAGAATAAATTTGTGTCATCAGCTTTGTTCTGCCGTCTCTTGTGTTATCGAGAAGAAGAATAAACTTGTATCACGGGGCATCTATTTGCTTTACATCTCTCTCTCCATCTGACAGTGATTTTCTTAGTTGTAACCATCCTGGCTTACACTTTGGGTAAGAATAACCCGCTGTGTAGAAGCAGTGTTAGATAGTCTCAAGCTTGGCAAAATTGAATGCCGGACCGAGTCAGTAACGGCTTGGGATGAAAGTTGAGCTAGTGGTGACAATAAGGTGGAGCTTGAGCATTCGTCTTTGCCCATCTTGCAAAATGTCAGCTTCCATGCATTATCGGTCAACTTAGTAAAATGGTGTCATCGGCTTTGTCTTCCGCCATAATCCCAAACTTCTACTGTTTTCAACGTTAAGCTGGTGGTCTCCGTGTGGTGTTTCTCACAACTCACGCATTCATGGAAGCATCAACATCTTCTTCCCAATTTCCTAACAGTGATCACGAGCTCGCCCAAGTCTTCGTCGAACTTGTGTCAGTTTCAAGTTTAATCAAAATCCAACTCTTCGGTACTGCCAGAGCTTCAAAAAATCCATTTAATTTCCTCAATTGGTTTCCTCAATCCATTTTATTGATTTCCCGATGAACTTCAGCTCGCTTGCTCTACCAGTTTTGAAATCTCATGTTTTGATAGTAATTTGATTGAAATATGAAAGGGTGAAATGAGACATATTGTTGTCATGGGGAGTCTGTCATGGTAAAGGAAAGAAAATTGGTATTAATATCAGGTTATGAAATGTAAGCTTATGTTGGTTTTGGTACTGAGAAGATGACTTTCGTTACAGCTGGATCACGACATCTGAATTTCCGAAGGCTCTGTTGGTTGAACATTTGGAAAGCTCTTTTCCATGAACTTCTTGCAAACAGTTGCATTTTCGCCGCAGGCTTAATCGTTCATTTACAACTTCACATTTTGCAGAAAATGTATCGATTATAAGTGACTATGGGAACTCCTGCATGCATCATTGGATCACCCGAGGATTAGACCCTTGCCACTTTTACAGTCAGAATAATAATTAATGCAAATTTCGAATTAAAGCTTGTGTAAACTCATGTAATTCCTATTAACGGGTAACGGCCTAAAAGTGGGTTGAAACCAGGGGTTGCATGCTACACATGCTAATTTTGATTCCAAAGTAATTTGTTAAAAAGCATTTCTATGTCATTTTGGTTTGCAGTTTATTCCACCATCAACTCGTCAATAATAAGAATAGAATTGAATTATGAGGGAGGGGGAAAACTTATCTTTCCGATCATTTCGGTAGTTATAACCACAAGCGGATACACAGTAGAGCTGCTGACATTGGCTGGAAGATATTCGGCGGGATTAATTTGACATCGTAGCCGAAGGTTGGCGGCACTATATATGCATACTGTTGCATTCACGAAGCAGGCATATACTAGCTGGCTGTCACATGAGAATGTCTCATGGGAGCTTGGAGCAGAAGAAACCCGAGGAAACCACTGCTTTACACATTCGAGTTTTGTTGTTTTATAAATGGCAAGTTGAGTTTCATGTACTATCCGAAAACGAAAGACATTAAAATTGGTCAGCTGATGTTGAAGTTACGTAAGCATTAATATTCCACATAATGATCCGTCTTCTTTTTTTTTGAAAACACAAATATTTTTTCTTAAGTTTCGTTTATTAAGAATTAATCTATTAATATCATAAACTTAGCTGATTTTTTGATGCATCTCCGGGTTTAGTCGATGGTGCCTTTTATCGCCATGCATATGTTTCACGCCAGTTGCTCTCCATACACTTCGATGACGCTTTCTGGTGAGGTCTTGTTGATGCTTGCTTCTACAAAGCTGGTGCCGCTGTTGACATCTTAGCTATGCCGTTGAAGTTTTTGGTTTTCTTTTCAATATTCGATAAGGAGGACGGTAGAGTAAGACGAGGCGGCTGATGGTGTGAGATAGCAGACCCGATATTGCATCTTGGAACGGAGGTGCAGGAGATATTCAAGGAGGGCATCTTGAGTCCGAGTTGATCGTACATGCAGATCTTCTTTCGAAGATGGAGAGTGACTAGAAGTTGGTGAGACCCGAGTTAGCAATCGTCTGGCTGGGAGGAAAGATAATTTTGGTCACGAGTTTAAGTGACCAGATGTGGTCTGTCCGGAGTTATCTGTTCTTCATGTCTGAGTATCAACTGCTTTGTTGGTGAGGCCAACCTCTGGAGCTACACCGATGATCCCAGAAATGGTAGAAACCGAGATTGTGGCAATTTGTCCCGAGATGACCTCCTCCGAAGTTGCATTGATGAGACCCGATTGAACTGATTGGAGATACAACCCGTATAGTGGTAAACAAAATCAGTTGTGAAGTTCTCCTTTGGCTGTTATTAACAACACCACCATCATCACTGCAATAGCAAATCAATTCAGTGAATAGCCGAGAAAGGATTCAAGCTAAGTTATTTGAAACACGAAATGGGTCGTTCAAAACTTTTGTTTGATTTTGTTCGCAGGTTAAAATCCCCAAATCAGGCCAAAATTTTGTGCTCAATTTTTTCGAAATAGTTCAAATGGGTTTTTAATAAAAGGTTCGTTGATACTAGATCTGCAAACCAAACTGATATCAGTCGAAATTTGGGGAGGAAAACCAAGTTTTGCTCAAGAACAAACCCTAGCTTTTCATAAAGCATGTTTTTTTTACATTTTTCTACTGAAAACTCTCAGATCTAAGTGCTAAAGAACAAGATAAGAGAAAAAGAGAAAAAGATTTGTCCTGTTATTCAGTGAACGTTCATCTTTTCTTCATTTTTTCTTTTCTTCACATCGCCCCTTTCTCTCTTTTTATCTCTGGATTCTGTTGATGTTTACTGAATTATCAAATGCTAATAATAGAGATTGGTAAAGAAATCTAATCTCCTTTTGTTGTTGCTGATGAATGAAATCCTCGAAGTAATTTTGATAATGATTGTCAGATGTAAGGGGTAACGAGGGCGTTATTTGATTGAAAGGTTTGGTGACGTTTTTGATATATTATAACCCGAGGGTGCTATTGATTGAAGATCCAGATGTTCTTGATGTTTTGTATTCCGAGGATCCTATTTAGTTGAGGTCCCAGGTGAAAAATGAGATAAAATGCAAGTCGAAGCCACAACTATTTTGATATTTTAGGTGTTTTGAGATGGGGATGCATGATTTTTAGTGGTTTCCATGTAGTGGTATTGAAGATTAGTCCCCAGTGAAGTCGCCAAATGTAAACTGAGGAGACTAATCCCAATACACAATACAATTCTCTTAAAAACTCTATATCTCTCTAAAGGATTGCTCTGCTTTTATAGGCAAAAAGCCTGGTATGAAAATACCGTACACGTGTACCTTAATACCTTTTCTGGTAAGTCTTCTATCATTAGCCGTACGCGTGTACTATTACAGCAGGGGTTATTTAGGCAACCGCTGATCATCTTCTGAGGGCAGCTTGTCTTGTGCCACATCATCGTCAATGGTGGCTTCGGTTAGGCATCACCCGAAGCCCCTTTCGGGTGTCTTCGGCTCTGGCCGAATTCATGTGCTTACAAACTGATATCTATCTTATATGTTACCGGAAAATTATTTGTCAAGAGTGAATAACTTGATGATGTTTTATCTCCCAGGTCCAAAAGTTGGTTCATCTGGGAGATCAATTGATCTTACAAGGTTTATGAATTCACCACCAGATAAGGGCAACCCAACTCCTATGATAAATAAACAATTTGCCATGCACAATTTCCTGTACTATGTGGTTACGGCTTTACTGTTTGATTGGGCATCAATGGGAAATTTGGAAGGAGACAGTAATTCATGTAATGAGAATTTAATGTCTAAATGTTAAACCAAAAATGAAGGACCAGACTGAAACCATTACTGTGAATGAGATAGAACTCTGTAAAGCAGTTTCAGCTGTGCTGGCAAGTTGAGTGAAAATAGCGCTGCAAGAAAGAAAGCATACAAACACTTCTCAGCTTTCTTGAAGCCCAAAAGAATATCACTTTAAGAGAACCTTTTTTTTTCGGTTTGCACAATCATAAGAACTTTTTTACTCAACACCAAAAATGTTTACAAAATGGTTACAAATGGGAACTCAATACAGAGTTAAGAGTTAAGATTAGCATACAGATTCATTGCCAACATTACAGCTCCGGCAACTAAGACTAGTTTTTCAAGGTCACCAGTAAAATAGAAGTGCAGGCCACTGAACAGTTTTGGTCCCTGCACAAGAAGGGGACTGGGAGGATGAATCAAAATGCCAACAAAATATTATGTTTCAGATGCTACGGTTTTTGTTTTGACCTATGAACCCCTGATTAGAACAAAAAGAAAAAAAAAATCAGAAATCTCATATGGCCTGAGCAAGGAGTTAGTTGCCCCTTTAGGCCTTTACCGAGTCGATATCTACCATTTCGAGTCCCATCTTGACATCGATGATTACCAAGCTCAACTTCATAAGGCTCTTCATAGACAAGATCCCTTTAATCCCTGCATAGCAACACAAATTGCATCCACACAACTGAATACAAAAGAAAGTAGAAGAAGCAAAATGATGTATGCTGCAGATGAAACCGGTTAAATTTGAAATTTCTTTGTTAAGCTGATGTTATGTGAGTAAGGATAGGAATGTAACTATAGAACTTACAATCCATTTGAGAACCCATTTCCCATCTAATATGGCCTTGAGAAATTTAGAAGTGCAGTAGGAAGCACCCCTCTCATCAGTGGATAAAATAATCACATGGGTCACATTTGGCTTCAGGGATTCACATATGGTTACACCAGACATCTTAGCAAAGTCGGGCAACAGATGCTGTATAAGAAGCATGGAAAGAACATCAAAACCATTTTAAGAATGTCAACCATGGGAAACTTGAACTGGGATGAAAATGACAAATTGTGTGAATTCACACCTTCTCTTCAGCTAAAATGGCATACCACAGAGAACCAGTTTACTAGTAGCACCAGCTGGTGCTGCCCAAACCTTTGCTTGCCAACTCTTCCTGTGATCGTATAAACTCAGTAAACAAGCAGATTTACCGAGAAGCAGAATTTGAGTATTGATTAAGCAGAAATTGTAAGATAGATATAATACTAGTACAGGGGAGGGGTTGATTGATATACCATTTATGTGAACCCAGGAGAGAATTGATTTCCTCGTTCAGTTCAGAAACGTTTTCAATCTGGAAATAAAGTAGCGTCGTCTCGTGGTAAGCTGCATCAGCTCAATTACAAAGACAGAAGAGGACCCCGACCTTTAGATATAACTCTTCAGGTGTGTATAATTAGCTTCTCCTCGAACCTGCACAAAATTACAAAGACACACAGATATTACACACAAAAGACATACACGTAATAATTATGTTACACAAATTCTAGCCCAATTAAGCACTCGGATGTTCTTGCAATACATAGTCACAAAGGTCATTACTAGATTCCAACAAGGAATTCAATGAATTTCACAAGTTCTACATAAAAGAACACAAGTTCATAGCTGACTAAATTGTTGTTGGTGCTGGTGGGGGTGCTTTCTCTCCAAGTTCAGACATATCTTGGCAGAAGAAGTATGACATTATATCAAACATTAGAACACTAACACTATCAGGAAATCTAATAGACCAATAGACATGTTAGATTATTCATTTTATTCAAAGGCAGAAATCTAATCCCTCAAATTTCAAGTTACGCAGGAAAAAACAAGACAATAAATATATCTAAATGCAACAGATAAACTCAAACCATGAATGTAGAATATTATACCTTTGAGAAATTTTGCTCTTTGTGCAGTCATCTCTCCAGTAGAAAGATACCTACAGAACCCTCTTTTGTGAAAGCCTGCAGTTCTACATAGAGAGGCGATCTCACTGTTGGTTCAAGTCCAAGTTGCAAGTGAATATGCCACCTGAAAACACCATTTCCGAGTCCGCTCATACCAATTATACAAACCAAACAATTTTTTCCCCTTTTTCTTCTTCTTCATCTTCTTTCTTCCTCTTCTTCATTTCCTAATTCAATCTACAGATCGTCTCCGTAAGCTTTTTCAATCACTGTGTAGAGAATAGAGCTAGTGATCTCACTCAATTTTGCATTTTCTACTGGAATTTCATTTCCACCATGAGGCACTTACTGCAGATCTAAATTTTGACTCTATCCATTTGGGTTCTTTGGAATGCTGATCTAAGGGTTCGGGCAATTCCTATGGCAGTGGCCAAACCCATTTTCTTGTTGAGCCAGGTGGATGGCCAAACTGGCTTTTCCACTATGGTAAAGCACTAGGCGTTAGATATCCAGGCGCGCGTGCTAGAGACACACGCTAGAGATCTAATGTAAAACGCCGGCGTTGGAAGGACAAGCGCTGGAGCTCAAAGCTTCAATGCGGCGCTTGATCCTAGCACGCTGGCGTTTGTAGAAAAAACGCCAACGGGTAGTTTTTTTTAAATTCAAAATTCACTTTTTACCTCTATAAATTACCATCAATTTCAAACAATTCACTCACACCAAAATTCACTTCTCTTGAATTTTCTCTTCTAAAATCTATTTCAATGGCCGAAAAGGCGATCACTCTTTTTTGCGATGCAAAACTTGAAGCTGTTGTTTCTAAAATATGTGGGAGTTTTAAAAAGATTGAAAATTGTAAGAGGGAAGTGCAAGTTTTTGAAGTTGCTCCAAGAAAATGTTCCGCTAAAAGGCAAAGAAGAGCTCCAGTTTTGAAAGTTAACAACAAAAACTGTTAAAGAGCGCGTTGAATGGAAGATACGTCAAATGAAGATAAACAGGAGGCCGAAACTTGTCCTTGATTTTTATTGAAGTTGTTTAGTACGTTTTATTATTGCCTAAGTTTATATCTTGTAAAAGAATTGGCATCAATGAAAATATTTAGATTTTAAAATAGAAATTTCCACTTCAGATTAAGCGAAATTTATTACAATTTAAACTTGCAAAAAACATCAAACTACATTTTAATAAAATCCAACCAAAACATCAAACTACATCAAATCCAGCGACATTCTCTCTGTAGAGTTCCTCCAAAATTCTTAAACTCTCATCCGCTTTCTTCAGTAAACTTGGTCTGAGCAATGGTTTTCTGTAAAACCGATAAACAACAAGTTCAGATATTTATGATGCAGTTGAGTCCATGAGGACAAAGGGATACTCACCAGTTCTTCGTTAGATAGTCCAGAATTGCTACGGTGAACCATCCACAAAACTTCCGTATAATGTTTGACTTCCTTAGTGATGAATGCAATTCTTAGTTCTAGGCTCTTACTGTTTTTTATGGTTTCGTTCCGCGATGCTACAAAATGTCCCGCGATGACTTCCGTATAATGCTGCAGAGTAAGATCACCGCTTAGGTATTGCACGACTCGTCTCATACTTGGTCTGCACTCAGGACCAGTATGAGTACAAAGCAACCCAAGTCCCAGAGCCAGTTCCATCTGTTCAACTACATACTCACTTCCTAAATTTGGATCAACTGTCTCATGACCATATTGCAGGTATATCAAAAAGCAATTGGCAAAGTTTGGTGGGTGCTGCTCTAGTTTCTTATGTTAGACTGCGACCATGTGCAAAGGTAGAACTTGCAGAAACAAGAAAAATTGTATCTATAGCAGAAAAATCTAAGTCATCGCCCCTAGTTTTGTTTGCTGTAGCTGAATTTCTTGAGCACAGTAATGGGTAAGATGGTGTAACGTATCAGATTTAATAACATTATTACATATGTCATCTTATTCAGTTCAATGATTTCAAATATTCATTTTCTTTTTCTCATATAGTATAGTTTGAATAATTGGGTTTATTACTGATGCGAATGATAGGTTTCTGAGTATGGTAGATTCGAGCGAGGATACATGCTATCATTCAGAGTTTAAGAGAAAGCATGCAGTCAATGTGTTTGCTGATAATTTGTGTCTACCTGATAAGTTGATACGTATATCAACGTTGAGGATCTTATCTCATTATGAACAGCTAGGCAAGCAATTTTCTACAAGTGATCAGCCTGAACAACAATGCCTGTATGGTAGCAGTGTAGATATGTTTATATATAGTGATTAGTGGACTAAAGGATTTTTTGTTACTCTTGCAGGAACATTATTCACGGAAGTGATGCAGTTGAGAGTGCAAGGAAGGAGATTGCATTGTGGTTCCCTGATGGTACAGTGAACTGGCTGAGCAGCCTTCACCCATGGATGAAGAACTGAAGTTGAGCCTGGTGGTTTAAAAAAAGAATTTGGTCGAATAACAAAGTTCCCACTTGATAGAAAGCCAAGTCCCGACGTTGTTTGACTGTTAGGAACAAAGTTCTTCCACAAGCTCTAACTTTAATCAGGATTTCATTGTTGCAGGGGCATTTGCAGGTAGTTCCCTTAACTTTATGATGTTACTTTATCCTGCATTTGTTGATCACTTCATGAAACACTTTCCTTCTGTTGTGCAGGCCCTGCAAAGTTTTTTTGCTGCCTTGGTCCATTCAGCAAACACAAGCTTTGATGCTTTACTAGAATCTCTTCTTTCAAGTGCCAAGCCATCTCCACAGTCTGGTGGCCTACAAGCCAAACCTGATTAAGGGTCTTCTTCCAGAGAATATTGTTATTGAGTACAGCAGCCAACTACAAGCCAAACCTGATTAAGGGTCTTCTTCCAGAGTTATTACCACTTCTCTATGACCAAACTGTTGTCAAGGTAAGTTACAACCAAGGGTCTTTGTGTATTTGGTATTTGTTTTTACATACTTTTACTTTCTAATCAAGAGTTCTAAAGCATGAAACTAGCTTACAGTCCTGAGAAACTGATTTGGTATATGTGTTATCGGGTTTTTGCCAACATTCGTGCTACAACATTGAGAAACTCCATTAGAAAACTTCATATTAAATTATTACATTAAGATATTCCCAGTGACCACAAATTGCAGTTACAAATATCATCTGAAGTTCTATTGTTGAGGTACAACTGATTCTATTCAATTATATAATTTATTTTCTTATGTCTCAGTTTTGGATTCTTTGGTTGATCCTCTCCAAAAAACTATCAATTACAAGCCGAAGCTAGATGTTGCTGTGAAGCAAGTAGTGGATCGAAACGAGGACATGATCAGGAGTGCTCATTGATCAATCTCTTCTTTGAGCCGCATAAGGTTGTGCACTTCATAAGCTAGCCAGTAGTTTTGATAGTGGTGATTTTGATTTTATTATGCCTAGGAATTCATTTTCTGAAACTTTTGTAGTGATTTTTATCACCCTATGGGTCTTAATGTGGTCCTCTTGGCTGTGTCATTAGTGATTCTGAACTGGTTTAAGTGTTTGAATGCTGTCACATTGTGATGATTTACATTTGAATGAATGCTGGTATATTTTGAATGCTGTGACCAATTTCATTTATTTTTTTTCACAAATGAAAAATAACCACAACTGCTAAGAAAAGTTATCAAAGAAGTGACTTACAACTCAAACAAAAGTTGTCATGGAAATGATATACAACTCTAATCATAGTTGTCAAAGAATTCACATTCAACTCTAACCATAGTTGTCAAAGAATTCACATACAACCCCAACAAGTGTAGTGCAGGAGTTATTTTCACAACCCAGATAAGAGTTGTGTAAGGCATTAAGAGGAAATTTCGAAAGACATTCAAAACGGAAAAAAGCGTGGTATTCAATGGAATGACAACCGTGTTTAAGACTAGTATTGAAGAGTTGCAAAGAATTGAAGACTTTCTACAACCCCCCTTGTGCAACCCATAGATATCTGTCGTCGTATATCGTATGACAACTGTTTTTTGGTGTAGAAGACAACTGATGATCACATGCAAGATCTCTGTTAGCCGATCTTATTTCAGTTTGTCTCATTCGCCAGGCTCTGGTAAGATGTCACTGTCTTCTCGCATTGCTACTTCGCGCCCATCTTGGTAAGTATCGCTTTGTATCAGTCGTGTGGCTCCTTTTCGGGTGTCTTGTTTGTTATCGCGAGATTATCCAATCAGAATTTCTTATCTCTTCGTGTTAACGGTTGTCTTAGTGGAGGCGAGGCCGTGGAATAGCTCTGTGCGATATTTCGCCCCTACTTTCCCAAGTTTTATAACATAAAATTAAGAGAAATCCAAAATTAATCTATAGCATTCAGTAACCAACGAGTCGGTACGTATCTGATGAAAACATGAAACTCTTGGAGGTTATGCTGCTTCAGAACTTTCACCAATCATCTGGATAACCTGTGCGCGGATTTCGTTTGGGTTGGCACCAAGTTTTTCAAGTACACGAGCAGCTACACATTCACCTTCGCGAAGTAAACCAAGCAGCAAATGTTCAGAGCCAATATAATTGAGTCCAAGTTGGCGTGCCTCTTCTAGTGAAAGCTCCAAAACAGGCTTTGCACCAGGAGTAAATGGTATCTCGACAGCCATAAACCCACTCCGTCTCCCAATGATTTTTTCCACTTCAAGTCGAGCATCCTTTAGATTGATTCCCATGGAATTAAGAACCTTCGCGGCAATACAAGTTTCTTCACCAACAAGCCCCAACAATATCTGTTCAGTGCCAACATAATTATGACTGTAATAGGCCATTGCACGCTCGTCTGCATTACTAGCTCTACAAGTGATACCCATCCAACACCAGGATCTAATTTGAACTCCTCAGCCAGTTTTGTTATATTGGTACCATATTCCTCGAGTGTAGACATCCTAGTTTTGGTGCTGCCTCCTCAGATGCCATCACTTACAGCTTCAGTGCTTTCACAAACCATTTGGATGATATGTGTCTGGATGTTGTTAGGGTCAGTCCCAAGATTTTTGAGTACACGAGCAACTACACGGTCACCCTCACGAAGTACACGAACAGCTATACATTCACCCTCACAAAGTAAACCAAGCAGCGTGTAGTTGCGGAAAATCCCACTACTACACCCGTTGAGATGATAATAACACAAAGCCTAAGTCATGGAAATCAACTCAAACATTAATGATAATATACACCACTTGACACTAATACGATCTTCTCAAACACTTTGTATTGAATATATGATGTTCTTACAATGATTTCAAAGACATTTAGAGTACAACAATGGAGTTAGTAAAGCTAAGGTTGAACTTCAATGGCTTCTTCCTTTCCTCTAAAAGTGTTTCTTAGCTCTCTTACTTGACTTAATTCTTTCTCAACCTCCCTCTCTCTTTATCATTTGAATCCTTATATAGACAAATACATTAGTAGAAGACAACCAAAGTTCAGGTGCAAGATCTCTGTTAGCTGATCTTGTTTCAGTTTGTCTTATTCGTCAGGCTTTTGAGAGATGACCCTGTCTATAGCGCCGCTGCTTCGTATCTCTCTTGATGAATATCGCGTTGTACTTATCGTGTGATTGCTCTTCGTTCTTTTTCCTTGTTATCGCGTAATTACTCTATCACATGCTCGTAGGATAACTTTAATATGCCATTGGACGCTCATCTGTTTCACATGCTCTATCCACCACGCACCAGGATCTAATTTCCCCTTATCATGCAGTTTTGTTACCTTAGTCACATACTCCTCTAATGTAGGCATCTTATTGCTGGTGCTGCTTCCTCCAACGCAATCACCTACAGCTTAAGTACTTTTACCATTAACCATCTGGATAACCAGCTATGCGCGGATGTTTCCCGGATCGGCCCCAAGGTTTTTAAGTACACGAACAGCTACACCTTCATCCTCACGCAGCAAACCAAGCAGCAAATGCTCAGTGCCAACATATTTATGTCCATTTTTGCATGCAAGTTCCAAAACACGCTTTGCACGAGGAGTGAACGGTATTTCTACAGCAACAAAACCACTACCTCTGCCGAAAATCTATTCCACTTCTATCCAAGCATCCTTTAGACTGATTCCCGCAGACTTAAGAACCTCTGCAGCAATACCAGTTCCTTCACGGTTAAGCCCTAACAATATCTGCTCAGTGCCAACAAAATTACCATCCAACTGCCTTGCTTCGTCTTGTGCTGCTATGATGACGTTAATACTCTTCTCTGTGAATCTATCATATGTAAACGACATAGCTCTAGCAACACACCGACTAGCCCTTCCATTAGGTGGTGCAGCTATAGATATCACCACCTTGGAGTGAAAATCAGCGCCCGAAAATACCAAAGATGGTGCTGATGAGATTCTCAACCCTTGCATTTGAACGCTATTTTTTATTGTTCTGTTGGCTAATCCAGAGACTCTTCGTTTAGTGTCATGAGTTTTGCCATATACAGGAGAAGCAATATTCGTCGGTTGAACAAGACTTAGAGCCCCGCCATTACTGTTCTCACGCACGCCTCTCTCTTTGCTTCTTGTTTTCACGTCAGCTGTACGTGGAAAACCCTAATGATAACGAAGGGCTTTGGCGTTTAACATTAAACTCCTATCAACATTTTGGGCTCGGCTGGACCGCTATTATATAATACTGTGCAAGACTAAATGATACCCAAATTGTTGTTGACCTTATTCCGATGTGGTCAAACTTTAAAAAATCAAAGGTAAAAATGATACAGTAGTTGACTCAATTCTACGTTTTATTGGTAGAAAAGTGTTCGGACACGGTAAGTAAAAGTGTTTCTATATCAGTAAAAGCAGAAGTCGGATCCTATTAGTAAGAAGTATAATGAAATTATTTCACAAAAAGTTAACTTTATATTTTCAAAATTAGTTTTTTGTTTTTAAAAGTCAAAAAATA
The DNA here is from genome assembly GCA_023531105.1 of Papaver atlanticum. Classification (NCBI taxonomy): domain Eukaryota; kingdom Viridiplantae; phylum Streptophyta; class Magnoliopsida; order Ranunculales; family Papaveraceae; genus Papaver; species Papaver atlanticum. The sequence goes on along the minus strand of JAJJMB010010850.1, from coordinate 66,395 downwards.
ACTTCTAAAGTGTTGTTTGGATACACATCTAAAAGTTGATTTTAATTTTTGAATGATTTCTGGAACTATAAATTTTGAACTTGGTTGTTTCTCTACAATCTACACGTACAGATCTGTTTGGTGACAGCTTAGCTAAACAAAGGTCAAGAGAAGCTTACATGAGTGACAAAATTACATAGTGACAGTACTGTGGTAGAGCAAATAACTAACAGACATCCTGCATTATTATCAACAGACACTCCCATAATCCTAAACATGATAAATTAACGGTTCCATTTTTCTAGCTATAACAACATACTTTGCAAAAAAGAAATCCTTCATACATTCATAATTCATACTTACTACGAAATCAAGGAGTTTAGGAGGAAACCTGTCATGCCGGCTGCCAACAATTAATTAATCCAAGATACTTTGTGATTAGGAAAAGATGGGTAACACTTGATTGGTCTAAAAGTCTGCCCTGCATTTGCATAACCACGACTTAGTTCGCAATAACCCAAACTTAGAAATCAGATTAAGTCCATGCAAAATCTTCTAAAAATCACTTACCCGTAACCTTCTTCTGCGTGAGTACACATACTGAATCCTTCAATTCACACAAATGTTGCAATGCACGGAAGAATCAAAACATGAAATACATGCCGGAAAAGGAAAAAGAAACTAATCCATCATTTGCAGTAATTCTAAAATTGGCTGAATTGAGAAACTCATCTGATTCGGTCCCGCCCGGCAGCAGGGTCCGGCATAAAATTAGGATTCAACAATTTTGATAGATGACAATGCAAAAATGCAGCTGGAATGGAAGAACCAACCTGGTGAAATTGGTTTGTGTTGCTTCCAACGTCCATGGCGTTAAAAAAATCTAAAGAGCACCAACAATCTTACGAAGATAATGAAAACAAACAACTTTTACATTATGATATCGAAATCAATAGTTTTGGGAAATAAGAAGCAACTTTGGTGATTGAAAAAACCATGAATATGAAACATAAAACAGTTTAAGCGGGATTAAATTAGTTTCAATCCCAATCTAAAATAGGATGAAACCAGTTTCATCGTGGTTTAAAATGGGTAAAACCAAATTCAACCAAAACTAAAACACGATGAAACCAGTTTCATCCTAGTTAAAAATGTGTGAAACCAAATTCAACCCAGTCTAAAACACAATGAAACCAGTTTCATCCGAGTTTAAAATGGGTGAACCCAAATTAAACCCAATTTAAAACACGATGAAATCAGTTTCATCTCAGTTTAAAATGGGTGAAACCAAATTCAACCCAACCTAAAACACAATGAAACCAGTTTCATTCTAGTTTAAAATTGGTGAAACCAAATTCAATCGAATCTAAAACACGATGAAACCAATTTCATCCTAGTTTAAAACTGGTGAAACCAAATTCAACCCAATTCAAAACAGGAGGAAACCAGTTTCATCATATCTAGATTGAACAATTGCTTTTATACAAGAAAATAACATATTATATCCACATTACCAAAATAAAAATAAATCAAGATGCAAATTTAAAACAAGATGAACCCAGATTATTCCAATCAAAATAAACATGGAAACATTTTTGGTAAAAACAAGTGCAAATACTTAAATCATTGCATTCTAATTTCATATTTAGGAACAAATCTACATATGTACAGGTGCATCAAATTTTTAACTAAGATAAACTAATTTGAGTTCAAACGTAATCAAAAAGACAATTAAGGTTATGAAACTTATGAATTGAGAATACCTTCATCACTTATCTTCTGAAACTACTGATTTAACACAAAACCCTAAAATTTTTAATTTAATAAATTTGAATTTTTTAAATTAAATTAGGGCACCTGGAAAAACCAATTTTGATTGTGGCGTTGTTGGTGTCTACGATGGTGTTGTTGTAGAAAGATGATGATGTTGATGTTGGTGATGGTGGAAGAGATTAAGATGACAAAGGATAATTGTGTTTATGTTAACGATGATGGAGAAGAGATCGCAGAGGAAGACGATACCAATGATGGAGTTGGAGTTGTGTGGTGGTGCAGACCATGAAGGAAGAAACATTAATGGTAGGTGAAGAGATGGTAAAGGAGATCTGCTTTCTTCCTTTAACTAAAAGCGATGAAGAGATTTAAGAAGCTTGTGGGTTATAATAGTCAATATAAGAATGATACGGAGCCTATCCATTTCACCCAGGCCATATTTTACCGGTCCATATGAACGTGGTTTAATAGATTTGTGGACAATTCACCCATTTTCTCAAAGAAAAACTTGTCTCATTTGGGGTATGAATATTCACTGTTTATAATTATTTTGCATGCATGAATACGAAAAATATAAAACTTGACCTTTGGGAAACGTAGAACCAAGAATGACAAGGAACTCGCATGAATAGGAAAAATATAACCACAGTCAAGAGACAAAGATTTTAAACACATAATAAGATATTTTGAACAAATATCGCAACACCCTTCGTATAGTTGAACCGATAACCAGTATCCTACATGCATGAATGAAATTGGATGTCTAGCACTCTACAACCAGCCTACTCTCCCAAGTTTTATAACATAATATTAAGAGAAATCAAAAAATTAATCTATAGCATTCACTAACCAACAAGCCGGTACGTATCTGATGAAAACATGAAATTGATCATTTATTACCTCTTGGAGGTTATGCTGCTTCAGTTTCACCAACCATCTGGATAACCTGTGTGCGGATTTTGTTTGGGTTGGCACCAAGTTTTTCAAGTACACGAACAGCTACACATTCACCTTCGCGAAGTAAACCAAGCAGCAAATGTTCAGAGCTAATATAATTGAGTCCAAGTTGGCGTGCCTCTTCTAGTGAAAGCTCCAAAACGCGCTTTGCCCCAGGAGTAAATGGTATCTCGACAGCCATAAACCCACCACGTCTCCCAATGATCTTTTCCTCTTCCACTCGAGCATCCTTTAGATTGATTCTCATAGAATTAAGAACCTTTGCAGCCAGACAAGATTCTTCACCAATAAGCCCCAACAATATCTGCTCAGTACCAACATAATTATGACCCAACCATCTCGCTAAATCTCGCGCTCGCATTATGACTGTAATAGGCCATTGCACGCTCGTCTGCATTACTCGCTCCACAAGTGATACCCATCCAACACCAGGATCTAATTTGCACTCATCAGCCAGTTTTGTCAAATTGGTAGCATATTCCTCGAGTGTAGACATCCTACTTTTGGTGCTGCCTCCTCGGACGCCATCACTTACAGCTTCAGTGCTTTCACCAACCATTTGGATGACCTGTGTCTGGATGTTGTTTGGGTCAGCCCCAAGATTTTTGAGTACACAAGCAACTACACTTTCACCCTCACGAAGTAAACCAAGCAGCAAATGCTCAGAGCCAATGTAATCATGTCCAAGTTTGCGTGCCTCTTCTCCTGAATATTCCAAAACACGCTTTGCTTGAGGAAGTAAATCGAAATCAACAAACCCAAGACCTCTCCCAACGATCTTTTCCAGTTTCACACGAGCATCATTTAGATTGATTCCCATATTTTTGAAAACCGTTGCAGCAATACCGGTTTTTTCACCTATAAGCGCTAATAATATATGTTCTGGAAAAACACAAATATGACCCAGCCGTCTTGCTTCCTCATGTGCTCGCAAGATAATATTAATGTGCCATTGCGCACTCGTCTGCATCACTCGGTCTATTTGTGCCACCCATCCAACAACAAGATTTAATTTGCCCTCCTCAGCCAGTTTTGTTTTATTAGCCCCATTCTTCTCGAGTGCAGGCATCTTACTGTTGGCCTTGCCTCCTCCGACGCCATCACCTACAGATTCAGTACATTCATCAACCATCTGGATAATCTGTGCGCGGATGTTGTTTGGATCAGCCCCAAGGTTTTCAAGTACACGAACAGCTACACCTTCACCCTCACAAAGTAAACCAAGCAGCAAATGCTCAGAGCCAATATAATTATGTCCAAGTTGGCGTGCCTCTTTTAGTGAATGTTTTAAAACACGCGTTGCACGAGGAGTATATGGGAGCTCGACAACAAACCCACCACCTCTCTTAGTCCTAGTGATCTTTTCAACTTCGTTTCGAGCATCCTTTAGATTGATCCCCAAAGATTTAAAAGCCTTTGCACTAATACCAGTTGCTTCAACCATAAGCGCCAACAATATATGCTCCGTACCAACAAAATTATGACTCAACCGTCTCGCCTCCTCGCGTGCTCGTAGGATAACTTTAATATGCCATTGCACGCTCGTCTGTTTCACATGCTCTATCCACCACGCACCAGGATCTGATTTCCCCTTATCAGCCATCTTTGTTACCTTAGTCCAATACTCCTCGAGTGTAGGCATCTTATTGCTAGCGCTGCTTCCTCCCACGCAATCACCTACAGCTTCCGTACTTTTCCCATTAAATCATCTGGATAACCAGCTGTGCGCGGATGTTTTCTGGATCCTCACGCAACAAATGCTCAGTGCCAACATATTTATGTCCAATTTTGCATGCAAGTTCCAACACACGCTTTGCACGAGGAGTGAACGGTATTTCTACAGCAACAAAACTACTACCTCTGCCGATTATCTTTTCCACTTCCATCCGAGCATCCTTTAGATTGATTCCCGCAGACTTAAGAACCTCTGCAGCAACACCAGTTCCTTCACGGATAAGCCCTAACAATATCTGCTCAGTACCAACAAAATTACTATCCAACCGTCTAGCTTCGTCTTGTGCTGCTATGATGACGTTAATACTCTTCTCTTTGAATCTATTATACGTAGACGACATAGCTCTAGCAACACACCGACTAGCCCTTCCACTAGGCGGTGCAGCTATAGATATCGCCACCTTGGAGTGAAAATCAGCGCCTGAAAATACCAAAGATGGTGCTGATGAGATTCTCAACCCTTGCATTTGAACACTATTTTTTATTGTTCTGTTGGTTAATCCAGAGCCTCTTCGTTTAGTGTCATGAGTTTTGCCACATACAGGAGAAGCAATATTCGTCGACTGAACAAAACTCAGAGCCCCCGCCATTGATGTTCTCCCTCACGCCTCTCTCTTTGCTCCTTGTTTTCACGTCAACTGTACATATTTGGAAAACCTAATAATAACGAATGGCTTTTGCTTTAACCTTAAACTCCATCAGCATTTTGGGCTCTGTTCAGGAATAAAATTTTACCCAAATTGTTGACCTTGATTCGGTGTGGTCAATAAGTAAAGGTTGACAAGAAGTCCACTCCCGACGCACAGAAGCCAAACGAGAAATAAGATTTACAGGGACGGAGCCAGGAGGCATGCTTAAGGGATTTCCCTTATATATATTGATTGATGCTTCGTTGTAGAGACGAAGTTTAGGGTTTTGAAGATGGATACATCGGTTCAGCCAAAAATCATCAAAAGAAGAAAAGTTCAGTTAGGAAAAAAGAAGGATATATCTACGATTAATTGTTGCCGTCCACCAACCCCACCACCATCACCACCACCATCTCCACCGCGACTATCAAAGAAAGAAATTATGGCTCGACTGATGAAGCCGGGTGCTTGGTTTGGAATCGAGGCACCAGAAGAGTATAAGCCAAAACCAGGTGCTTTAGATAATTTAGAGGAAATGGATAAAGAGACTTTTGGTTATCATTTTTTTGGCAGCATAGATTATGATTATACTTCACCTCAGTATGTCGATTAAGATGATGAAGCAGCTGATGCCGAGGGAAGGGTTGTTGTTACTGTCATATATATATTATTAGGTAATTTTATTAAATTTTTTGGTTTGATACAAATATGTCTGGCTCAGTTGGCTATTTATAATTTTGTTAGTAGTATATATAACTTAATTCCTACTCTTTTTGATGACATAAACATCTATAAGTAAATTGTGTTGTCTTGAATTATGTCTTCTTGTTTGTTTGTTTGGGATAATTAGTTGATTTCTACTGGATTTGCCTTAATGAAAAGGTTTTGTTATCTTAGTTAGCTGCTTTTTTCTTTAAATAATTCTGCAAGTATATTGAAGTTTGATATTTGAGTAAGAATCCTGGTATGATATGATGATTAGGAACTAACATTACTACATTGGAACTGAATTTGATTCAATTGCAAGTTACCAGAGAATTAGGGCCTGTTATAGGTGAATTTTTTTGTTGATTACGTAAGTGTATTTTTGGGCTTTTGTCATTCACCCGGCATTACTCTATGCGTCATCTTTCAAACGTTAATGCAGGGAGTTAGTACACAAACTTGTATGCATGTTTTTCTGCTAGGGCCTAGGGAGTTAACAAAAGTGCCTTCAAGTTAGCAAGTAATGTATCATTCAATTAAGGGAGTTCTTATGTTGGAAAAGGTTAATTGGACCTGTAACTTGTTACTGACAAGTAAGGGTGTATGAGGTTCATCTCTGTGGGTGTTATGGATTTTGTGCTAGAAAGTAGTTTATTGTTGGACTATGTCCTCAAGGATAGGTATATACTTAACACCAATCTTCTGCTGTTAAGTCGTCTGTTTTCTGGAATTTGATATCATGTGCAGCTGTGCACTGAGATTTCACAAAACCAAAAGTAGTTGCATTGATAATAAGCAACTACTTTTGAACAGGTCCATTCCTAATCCTAAAGATAATAAGCCACATTACTTCTTTTTTTCCGATAAGAGCATCTCCAATGCTTAGGGTCAAGGTCATCCTATGTGGAGATTTTATTAGTACCTTTTGGTGGTGGGTCATTCAATACATGACAAAAAATAATAAAGATAACACTCTCTGCCTAAATTCCATCTCCAATCCCCAAGTTCCTATCTAACAATTTTTGTCTACAAAAGATGATGTATACTTAAGACCCAGGGTCATGAAGAAAGTCTAAATAAGACTTTCTCTTTTACCCCCACTTGGTCCCCAAATGGACATGTCATCTCCTTTTATGACCTTCACCCTAACGTTGGAGATAAAAAAAATGATAGAAAAAGTCTTAAATCATATGTGTCATATGAGTTTAAGACCTTGGCTGCTAGGAGATGCTCTAACAGCAAGCCATTTACTCTAGTCCCATTTCTCAAAATATAAATTTCCCTAAAAAGGTAAGTGCAGCTTACACATTCATGTGTTGCATATATTTGTGTTACTTTCAATGGACTTTTGTCATTGGAAATTGCTAGAAGTTGATGCATGTTATTCGGACAATGACTACTGTCTACCAAACATGCTGGCAACTACATGTAGTGTTATAAGGTCAGTTGTTGTGCCTTTCATACAAATTGGGCATATGGTTTCGGAATATAATTCTCGCTTAAGATCGAGTATCCCTCCACCAGTTTACTTAAGTGCTGGTCATGCCTCCTCCAACGCCATCACGTACAGCTCCAGTACTTTTACTATTAATCAACCATATGTCTTTTTAGATCGGCCCCAAGGTTCTCAAGGATACGAACAGCTATGCCTTCAACCCTATGCAGGAAACCAAGCAGCAAATGCTCAGTACCAACAAAATTATGATCCAACCGTCTTGCTTCGTATTGTGCAGCCATGAAAACTTGAATACTCTTCTCTGTGAATCTATCATACGTAGACGACATAGCTCTAGCAACACACCGACTACCCCTTCCGTTAGATGCTGCAGCTATAGATATCGCCACCTTGGAGTGAAATCATTTCGATGTGGTCAAACTTCAAAAATCAAAAAGTACAAATAATTGTTGACCGGAAGTCCACTCCCGACGAAAAGTGTTCGGACACGGTGAAAGTGCTTGTATTTCTGTAAATCAGATTTCAAAAGCCAGAAAAAAATAGGAAGTGATACTCTCACCGCGGGTTAGATCCGCGGTGTGTACCGCAAAAGAGAAAAGGGGAGGAGGAACCTAATGACTCGGAGGTTTAGCAGGGGTGGGTTTAGTGTGGATCCCCCTCTCTCTCACACTCTCACTTTCGGTTTGGCCCGTGGGATATAAATCATTTCCGGAAAAAATAGTAATTTTGTTGCACTAAAAGTTAACTTTTATGTCTTCAAAATTAACTTTTAGCTTTTCGTATGTAAAAGTCAAAAAATAATTTCTAAAGTACTGTTTGAATACACATCCAAAAATTGCTTTTTGATTTATGGAAACAAAAGAAATCGGAAATTAGTTTAGGTACACAATTTCAGAATGACTTTCAAAAGCAAAAAAGTTAACTTTTTGAGAAACAAAAACATTGATTTCTTATCCCGATTTCTGTTTCTGGAGAAACAGAGGTATCCAAACGCACACAAACATACCGTAAATAGGGATCAACTACACGAGTTATAAGCAAAAAGAGTTTGCGTCACAAAATGTTTGTAATTTTGTTTCTAGAAATAAATTTCAAATTTGATTGTCAGCCTAACTTGTAAATTTTTTTACAAGAATTCTTCCTGAACTGTGATTTGGACTCCATAAAAACCGCCCTTCACATTAACATTATAAACAGGACCCTGTTTTTCTCCGGTCGACAGGCCTGCCCATTATGTGTCTTGACGGTTTTTAACTAGTCTAAAGACACGGTCTTTTCAGAACCACTGAATTTTTTACCCATAAAAGTTAAAAAACAACTTCTAAACCCTGAAGCAACTCACTCCAACCAAAAACATTCATCTAGTGCCAAGCATATTATAAGGTAAGAAGAAACAAATCTAAGGCAAGAAGAAAAAAAATCTCTGGGTAAAATTCCGGACTGACCGTTTCCGCATTTTACCATTCAACTCAAGTTAAAAAAAAAAAAGGATTGACCATTTCCACATTTTACCATTAAAATAAAAAAAATGTAGTAGTGAATTCTAGATGACTCTTGTCTTTTACCAAAAACAGCAACTGTAAAAACTACAGTCTACACCTGCCAAAAAGTAATCTTTACCATTTTCATACAAGCAGAAAAGTTAGATTCCGGTTCTAAAAATACACATTGGTTCCATCTATCACCCACTAAACAAAAACCCATCGCATTTATTAACCAAAATCAATCTGATCAAAAACACTGACTCCATCACACCCGTAGGATTAGCAGACTATTAGTTTGACTAGTCTCTTATTGGTTAACACACTGAACTTATCTTAAAACGTACCAAACATTATCATCAAATTTGCATTTTATGAGCGAAACAGAGAGACATTTTCTCGCGGTTTTCATTTGCATTTTTCTTTTTAGTTTTTGGTGATCACATTCACATTCTTGTCTCTTCCTCTTCAACTGCAAAAACCCATTTCTCACAAAAACCCTAATCTGTTTTGGGGTTTCTTCCTCTGTTTTCAGGTAAAATCTTCTCTTCTTTCCATGTGTTTTGAAGTTCTTTCTAGCAGTACTACTTGTTTGTTGTTGATGCATGTTTTTTCTTTGATTTTCTACTTGATTTCTTGTTTTGGTAGTGATTTTAGTGGTGTTTGAAGATATGGGTTCTGTTTCTTTGTGGGTTTTATGTTCATAGTACTGGGTTGTTTCTTATTCATGGTGGATTAGTATGGTAGAAGTTTGATTTTTTGATGATACAATTTTTGATGAATTTTTAATTGAAATCTGGGGTTTGGGTAGATTTTGGGTGTGGGTTTTTGTTGGATTGTCTGTTTGTATGTTTATTTTTTTGTTTTTTGTGTTACAATCCTGCTTTTGATTGTGGGTTTCTATTGGATTTTGTGTTTGTCTTCTTTTTTGGTGTTACAATCTTGTTTTTTAGTGTGGGTTTGTGCTGGATTTTAGATTTATGTGTTCTTAAGATGTTACAATTGTGTTTTGCTTACCTAATTGGACTGATTTTAGAACCGGCATTTGGAAAATGAATGAATGAGAAGATAAGTGCTTGGGGTAAATATGAGGAAAAGTGGGTCTGCTAGTGCAGTCTCATCCTTGTGTTTTTCATGATGCTGGTGTTATCTGGTAATATTAGATCTTGTCAATTGTGGGTTTATGTTGAATTTTGTGTTTGTGTTCTTTTTGATGTTATAATCAGGTTTTTCGTACCTACTTTCACTGGTTGTTTATCTGACATTTGCAAACTAAGGGGGGGCTAAAGATGAAAAGTGTTGTAATCGTGCTTTTTGTTCCTGTTTGTACTACTCTTTAAACCGGCAATTGCAAAAAGGGATGAGAATGTAAAACACTAGGGGTAACGAGGAAAAGCTTCCCTTCTTGTACAATCTCATCCGTTCCTTTGCCTGATGCTGGTGTTATAGGGTACAAGCAGTATTGCATAGTGGGTATTTTCTTGTTGAATGTCATTTTCCTGCTGGAAACTATACTTCGTTTTCAAGGTTTGTAGCTTTGGCAAAAGAGAAGTAGTGTTCGTATATAGTAGCTTTTGGATACTGATTGCTGTGTGTAATAGTTTGGTTATGAAGATATTTGGTTATGAATATTGTAGTGTGAAAAAGGAAGCTGTGGATGTTTTTTTTTTTTTTTTTTTTTGATACTGGTTTGGTTACGATACTAATTTATTTATACATTTTCGTGTGTTAATGTGGGTTAATAAAGAATGATAACGGGGAGGAAGAAAGAGACCATCCCTTTTATGGACAGAATTGTGCGGCATCCACGTGTTAACAGCAGTATAACAGCAAAGAATTTACGGACTCAAGATCTTGGAGGGGTCATATTTGGATGTACAAGGCACACTATGAAGGAATGTCTCTCCAGCCAGATATTTGGTTAGTTAATTCATCTACCTAATCTATCCATCTGAGGCCATTTAGCTGTTGTTTTGCACGTATTTATATGTTACGAGAAGTTCACAGATTCCTTTGATTAACTGTGATGAGATCTTTTGTAACACAGGTTTACCGGCTTTGCACTTTGCATACATAAAGAACATCAAACCTGGCTTGCCACTATTCTTGTTCAATTACTCTGATCGAAAAATGCATGGAATATATGAAGCTGCAAGCCATGGGGAAATGAATATCAATCCATATGGATGGAGTGAGGATGGTCAAGAACGAACTCAATACCCTGCACAGGTATCTCAAATTACCTGCTAGTATTTCTTCTTTCCTGGGTTATTAACAGGCAATGGATTTCTAATTTCGATAAATTATCCACGCCCAGGTACGCATATGCATCCGAAAGCAATGCAAGCCATTGTTCGAAGACCAGTACAAACCACTGATCATAGACAACTATTACACTGAAGGATATTTTTGGTTTGAGCTCGACCATTCTCAGACCGGTCATTTGATCCGGCTGTTTGAATCCTCGCCCATAGATGTCCCTGTGTATCCTCGAGCTGCACCCAAGCAGAAATTGGCTTCTAAACCTAGTAAGAAAGTTAAATATGAAGATTCATGGGAGACAGTTTCAGACAGTACTGTGACTAAATTGAATCAGCATGAGGTAGCAATTGAGTCTCCAGCTAAGCTTCCACAGTATCAGTCAAAGTGGAATGTTCTTCGAGATATGAACTCCGAGTCTGATGAAAATGAAGAGGAAGCTCCGAGCTTTTCTGATTCGGAGGATGATACTCCTTGGGATGTGCAGACCAGCTTTGAGTTAGGTTCATCAAGTCCTACTCCATGTGAGGATGAAAACAACCAGAATTTGGAACTTGATTTTGATAAGGTTGAGGAAAAATATGCGGAGGAACTTGTCTACGGTAAACTATTGCAGTTGGTTAATGAAAATGAGAAGGCAAATTGCGATTCAGTAGGTGATGAAGAAAATGTTGGTGTGTCGTGTGATTTGAATGGTAGCTCTGTGGACATCAATTGTGAGCCAGAGGTACCATTGTTTAATTCAGAGAAGCATGAAGTGGTCTCAACCAATTCTTCTGATGCTCGTTTTGAAAACAACCAGAATTTGGAACCTGATTTAGATAAGTTTGAGGAAGAAAATGAGGAGGAACTTGTCTACCGTAAACTATTGCAGTTGGTTAATGAGAGAGAGAAGGAAAATTGTGATTCAGTAGGTGATGAGGAAAATGTTGGCGCGTCTTATGATTTGACTAGCCGTGCGGAGTTCAATTGTGAGCCGGAGGCGCCAATACTTAATTCAGAGAAGCATGAAGTGGTCTCAACCAACTCTACTGATACTCACTTTTTCGCACCTACTGCTTCTGGTGTCCGGTCTATTTTAGATCAGGTAAACAACAGTTCATTAAGCAGTTCGTTTTGAGTTTTTTTTTTCCCCTTTGATATCTTATTCTGATTCCTGTTTATATGTTCATATCTCGTGTTTATGTAGTTGAGGAAAGAGGTTGAAGAGGTTAAGGTTCAACAACTTCAAAACACTAGTCTATTGGAGATGAAACTGGTACTATTAACTTGTAATACTTCTGTGAATTTTGCATTGCATTATATTTTTCTAAACGTGTGAATATATAGCTAAGAATTTTTTGCATTATATTTTTCAGACTAAGGCAGAGATTCAAGTTCAACAGTTGACAGAGCGTTTCACAGAACTGGGGTCTCAGCTGAGTCTTTCCACCGCATCTGTAAAAAGTCCAGAGATAAGTTATGCTGATAATATAAACATGGAGGAGTTCCATGGCAACAATAAGCTGGTATTCTTATTTGGTGGATACGATGGTGCTGCTTGGTTGCCAACTGTGGACTGTTATTCACCTCTTAGTGACACCAAAAAATCTTTAGGGCCAATGAATTTAGCCCGTTCATATGCCGCAGCTGCTGCCCTCTGTGGTGACATTTACGTATTTGGTGGTGGAGATGGTACTTTGTGGTTCGATACAGGTATTACCCTTAATGTCTACATCAACTTGTTCTCTCACCTCCTTAGATTCAATTCTCCACGTTGCTTGGAACTTACTATATTTCTACTTATATCTAGTCGAGTCTTACAATCTGCAAACAAACGAGTGGACTCCCCGTCCTTCATTAGCCCACAAAAAGGGATGCTTATCCGGGGTCACTTTGTGTGATAAAATTTTTGCAATCGGTGGTGGAGATGGTGTGAATTGCTTTTCAGATGTAGAAATGTTCGACCCAGCCATTGGAAGGTGGATCCCTGCTCAGTCCATGCATCAAAAGGTATCTTTACTATGTTAGTTGATGTGATAAGCATGCTACATGGAAATGTGTGTGAGAACATTGACCTGGCCTGAAGCTAAACTCAACCCTAGCTCTTGTTTGCTGAGTAGACAACTGCTGCAGCCTTGTTATCATCACCCTGTTTGTAGTATCAAACTATCAATGGTGGGTTTCATTGAATCTTTGTGTTATTTCAGAGATTTTCTAGTGCTGCAGCAGAGCTCAACGGTGCAATTTATGCTGCTGGAGGATTTGATGGAGAAAACTACTTGAAGTAAGTAACCACTTTATTATACTATCAAGAAAATTTTGTTCATGGGTACTCAGAAGGCTGCATGTAGTATACAAATACCTCGTTGTTCATTACTTTCTTGCATTGTATACCTAAATGGATGACCTGGTGGAATTATTGTGAAATACCTTGCTCTGTAGTACTCGCACCGTAAAGTCAATATCTAAAAAGAATTTTAAGATAGGAAAAAGATGCTGCTGCGCCAATTGTAACTCATGTGCATGTTACATGGGCAGATTATATTGTTGGGAAATATCACTGGGAAGAAATAGCAGTTAATAGTGGTTGCTATGGACTTTCTCATATTTGTTTTACTGACATTATTTTGTGTATCACAGTTCAGTTGAACGATTTGACCCGAGAGAAGTAGTTTCTTGGTCCAGCATCCCAAGTATGAACATTCGAAGAGGGTGTCACTCCTTAGTCGCTATGAATGAGAAACTGTAAGTGAATTTTCTTCATGTGTAAAGTTAGTAAATCTTGTGTCTTTGTTTATTTATTAGCATTTGCCTAACTTCCTCTGCAGATACGCTTTAGGAGGCTATAACGGAGAAAACATGGTTTCAAGCGTTGAGGTATTTGATCCTCGTAAGAACTCATGGATAGTAAGTGATGAAATGAAGGAAGCTAGAGGATATGCAACTGCAGCAGTCATTGGAGAATCAATCTTTGTTATCTCAGGGCTGAAAGATGGCAAATTATTGACAGAAACGGTATTGATTTTTTCTTCTTTCATGTGCAATCCTCGTTTTTTCTTTTTTTGCCTTAGCAGTGCAAGTGCATGTTTGTCAACTGAAATCTTTACTCTGCCGTGTTTAATCAATTGCAGGTGGAGTGTTACAAAGAAGGTCAGGGTTGGTCCGTGGCTAACCTTAAGGGTGCAGGAAAGAGATGCTTCTTCACCGCAATTTCCATGTGAATTATCGTAGCAGCATGAGGTTAGAAGGCGACGAAATGAGAAGTTTATGTTGATCCCTGGTGGGCTTTTTGTAAGTAAATATTGGTATCCCCATTAGGCCATTATATATCCTTGTAGTTACTAGTTTAGTCTCAAAGTGAATTATAAAAAGTACAGAAGTTAGACAGAAGAAAATATTTCTCAGCAACTTTTTTTTGAGGAGAAAGGCTGAAATTTTATTAATCGAAAAGAAAACATGTTACAAGACTAGTAATGCTGTTGAAGTATTCTTCTTGTTACAATTGATTATATTACTTTCGGGCGCCACCGAATCTCTAAATTGTGTTGTTCGGAACCATTTTTCTGAAGTACCCCATAGATAGATGGGGCTCTTGATCTCATTGATTTTATAACGCCTTCACTTTTAGGAATCTTGCTTGCCATAGTTCTTCGGTTGTGTTCACCTCTTCTTATCAGTTGTGGGAATAGCATTTGTGATGCTGCCACATGACAAATTGTGTTTTCGGAATTACAAATTTCATTCAAATGCAAGAGTAAGGTACATGAGAAATGTTGTTTGCCTGAGATACTAATTACAGTTGTAGAAAGAACTTCTGGTTGGGTGATTCCAGAGAAAAGTTCAGTTACTTCTTTGATCTCCTCTGCATTTTGATTTCTTTCCAGTTCCATGAGTGGTTCTGAATTCATTTTGCAATGTTGTTTCAGCTCAAAAAAATACGCTTTTCTACCTGACGGATTTTTTTTTGTAACCACAATTTGATGAGGTGTCTTTTCTCCGTTCTCACTGTACTTTTTTTTTACCGCCCGAGGCTCGGTCAATGGTTTGGCCAAATAATTCACTTTTGGAGTCCGACCTCTTTATTCATGGATAAAAAAAAAAGGAAAATTAATTAAATTTTCCCTCGTATATCAACCTTTAAAAAAAATAAAAAATTAACATGTTTGTTTGTATCTGACACGGCGTCGGGATATAAGTTAAACCCTGAGTTGAGTCAGATATTAATCTGTTTGATTTTGAGTCAGATATAAGTCAAACCCTGACTCGAGTCAGATATTAATTTGTTTGTTTTGTTTTTTGATTTTGAGTCGGATATGACTCGCTTCCTAACTCGGACCTAATTTTTAACTCGGACTTGTATGAGGCGGGTAAGAAAATGTACCTCATTCGTTCAAGTCAATGACTCACATATTTTTGCGTCAAGTGAGCCAAATCGGATCCAGGTGAGTAGGGTGATTTTAGTCGGATCTAAGTGAGTCGGATACAGAAAAAGAAAACAAACATGGTATAATTCTTATAATGATGTGAGCCGGTCACAGGAGGGTTAAGATGAAAAACTAAATCGATCACAGCCGTAAGATTAGTAGACTAATTTTGCCAAACCATATTACAAAGTGTTTTATTAGTTCACGTACTGAACCATATCTTATGAGCACTCCCAGAGACATTTTCTCGGGGGTTTTTCATTTTCCGGTACAAATCACATTTTGTTTTGCTATTCTTCTTCTGCAAACCCTAAGTTCGTTTTGGGGACTTTGGTTATCTGCTCTGTTTTCAGGTATTAATCTTCTCTTTATTCATGAACCCTGAAGTTTATACTAGTAGTAGTACCTGTTTGTTGTTATTGTTTTTTCTTTGCTTTTTTAGTTGAATTTCTTGTTTTGGTAGTGATTTTATTGATGTTAGAAGATATGGTTTCTGTTTCTTTATGGGTATAAGTTCATTAGTGCTGGGTTTGTTTTTTGATTCATGGCATTAGTACAGTGGAAGTTAGATTTTGATGATTGATTTTTTGATTATTATGTACTTGAAACGTGGGTTTTGTGTGGATTTTTGCTGTGGGTTTGTGTTGGATTTTGAATTGATGTGTTTTTGTGATGTTACAATTGTGCTTTGGATATCTAATTGGACTAATTTTACGAGAAATGAATGAGTGAGAAGTCAGAACGATAATTCTCGGCATTTAGAAATGTGCAGTCCCATCCTTTCATTTGCATAATGCTGGTGTTATTATCTGGTAATATTAGGGTTTTTCTTTGTGGGTTTATGTTGAATTTTGTGTTTGTGTCCTTTTCGATGTTATAATCGGGTTTTTAATTTATACCTATTTGGACTGGTTCTTTAACTGACATTTGCAAACTAAGGGGGTGGTAAACATGAAAAGTTGAGTGTTATTATTTGCTGTTGT
The DNA here is from genome assembly GCA_023531105.1 of Papaver atlanticum. NCBI lineage: Eukaryota > Viridiplantae > Streptophyta > Magnoliopsida > Ranunculales > Papaveraceae > Papaver > Papaver atlanticum. The sequence goes on along the minus strand of JAJJMB010010850.1, from coordinate 50,033 downwards.
AATTGGGCTTTTTTTGTACCTGTTTGCACTAGTTTTCAAACCTCTAATTGCAAACAGAGGGATGCGAATGCAAAATGCTAGGGTAACAAGGAAAAGTTTCCCTGCTTGTACAATCTAATCCTTCCCATTTTCCTGATGCTGGTGTTATCGGGTACGGGCAGCATTTTGCGTAGTGGGTATTTTCTTGTTGAATGTCATTTTTTGCCGGAAACTTTACTCGTTTTCAAGATTTGTTGCTTTGGCAAAAGAGAAGTAGTGTTTGTATATACTGATTTCCGTGTGTAATGATTTAGTTATGATTTTGTGTTTGTTTACATCAGTAATTGTGGGTATTTTTCTTGTCGAATGTCATTTAGCCGTTATCGTATCTCCAATGTGAATGATTGTAGTGTGACAAAAAAAAATGCTGTGGGTATTTTAAAATATTTGTTGATAGTTGATGCTGTGTATAATCGTTTGGTTATGTTTGCATACAGAAACAGAAAGAACGTCAAACCTGTCTGGCCACTTTTCTTGTTCAATTACTCTGATCGAAAAATGCATGGAATATAGGAAGCTGCAAGCAATGGGGAAATAAATATCAACCCATGGATGGAGTGAGGATGATCAAGAAAGAACTCAATATCCTGCACAGGTATCTCAGTGTACATTCTAGAATTTCTTCTTTTCTTGGGTTATTAACAGGCAATGAAATTCTGATTTCGATAAATTATCCGTGCTCAGGTCCTCATATGTATCCGAAAGCAATGCAAGTCACTGTTTGAATACCAGTTCAAACCAATACTTATAGACATCTGTTACACTGAAGATTATATTTGGTTTGAGCTCGACCATTCTCAGACCGGTCATTTGGTCCCGCTGTTTGAATTCTCTCCCATAACTGTCCCTGTGCATCCTCAAACTGCCCGTGTATGAAAGTTAAATGTGAAGATTCATGGGAGGCAGTTTCAGACAGTATTGGGACTCAATTGAATCAGCATCAAGTAGCTGTTGAAGCTCCAGCTAAGCTTTCACAGTATTCGTTAAAGTGGAATGTTCTTCGAGATATGAACTCGACCCTGGTGAAAATAAAGAGGAAGGTCCGAGGTTTTCTGATTCAGAGGATGATACTCCTCGGAATGTGTGAACCAGCTTTGAATTAGGTTCCTCAAGTGCTACATGTGGGGATGAAAACAACCAGAATTTGGAACCTGATTTAGAGAAGGTTGAGGAAGAGATTCAAGCTCAACAGTTGACAGAGCGTGTCATAGAACTGGAGTTTTAGCTGAGTTTTTCCACTGCATCTGTAAAGAGTCTAGAGACAAGTTATGCTAATGCCATGGACATGGAGGAGTTCCTTGGCAATAATAAGCTGGTATTCTTATTTGGTGGATTCGATGGCGCTTCTTGGTTGTCAATCGTGGACTTTTTATTCACCTCTTAGTGACACCAAGAAACCTTTAGGGCCGCAGATGCTACCCTCTGTGGTGACATTTACGTATTTGGTGGTGGAGATGATACTTTGTGGTTCAATACAGGTATTACCTATAATGTCTACATCAACTTGTTCTCTCACATCCCTAGCATCAATTCTCCACTTTGCTTGGAACTGACTGTATATCTATTTGTATCTTGTATCACAACGCACAAAGAAACGAGTGGACTCTCCGTCTTCTGTAACCCGCAGAAAGGGATGCCTATCCGGAGTTACTTTGAATTTTAAAATATAAAATTTATGCAATCAGTGGTGGAGATGAAGTCAATTGTTTTTCAGAGGTATAAATGTTTGACCCAGCCGCTGGAAGGTGGATCCATGGAAATAAGCGTCTTACATGCATCAAAAGGTATTTTCTTTGTATATCAGTTGGTGTAATAAGCGTGCTGCATGGAAATGTCTGAGAACATTGATTTGGCCTGAAGCTAAACCATGATGATGTTCCGTGAGCTAGCATGTGTCTTATTTAACCCTAGCTCTTGCTTGTTTGCTCAGCAGAAACTGCTGCAGCCTTTTTATCATCATCCTCTATGTGTTCTTGCAGAGATTTCGTAGTGCTGCAGCAGAGCTCAATGGTGCAATTTATGCTGCCAGGGGATATGACGGAGGAGACTGTACTATCAAGAATATTCTTTTCTTGGGTACTCGAAAGGAAGAATATAATACGCGATTACCAGATCATTACTGTCTTACACCGATCTTCTCATATCTGTTTTACTGACACTATTGTATATAACAGTTCTGTTGGGCGATTTGATGTGAGAGAAGTAGTTTCTTGGTCCAGCATTCCAAGTATGAACATTCAAAGATGGTGTCGCTATGAATGAAAAACTGTAAGTGAAGTTCCTTCATTTGTAAAGTTAGTAAATTTTCTGTCTTTGTTTATTTAATAGCATTTGCCTACTTTCCTCTGCAGATACGCGTTAGGAGGCTATAACGGAGAGAACATGGTTTCAAGCGTTGAGGAATTTATCCTCATAAGAACTCATGGATAATGCGTGATGAAAATGAAATGAAATAAGCTAGAGGATATGCAACTGCAGCAGTCATTGGAGAATCAATTGCAATTAACAGAAACGGCAAAGTATTAACAGAAACGGTATTGATTATTTTCCTTGTGCGATTTTCCTTTTTTCTTTTTTGCCTTAGCAGTGCAAGTGTATGTTTGCCAACTGAAATTTTTACTCTGCCGTATTTAATCAATTGCAGGTGGAGTGTCAGAAAGAAGGTCAGGGTTAGTCCGTGGCTAACCTTAAGGGTGCAGGGAAGAGGTGCTTCTTCACCGCCGTAGCAGCATGAAGTTAGGGGGCGACGAAATTAGAAGGTCTTTTTGATTCCTGGTGGGCTCTTGTAGATAAATATTTATATAGAAACTAGATAGAAGCAAAATATTTCTCAGTTGTTTTTTTATTTTTTTGGAGGAAGGCTAAAATTTTGTACTAGTAAACAAGAAAAAATGTACTAGTAAGATCAGGAATGTTGTTGAAGGGTTGTAGTTACAAGCGGTTATTACTTTCCAGTGTCTCTGAATTCAGTTGTTTGGAACCATTTTTCTGAAACTAGGCAATCATCCTTTTTTTTTTTTTTTTGAAGGTGAGATTAGCCAATCTAAGTACATGGGTAAATGAGTTTAGCCCACTATCGTGAAATTCGAGAAAAGAAAATTAGGATGAAATTCGAAAAAGAAAAATTCATGATCTGTAGACCAAAGTCATTGTCGCCCAGCGTCCGCGGCAGTGGAACTATAGCTGGCGGCAAAGACTCTGTTCGAATAAAAATAGAAACCCCAATTACATCACTAAAAAAAAAAAACAATCTTACCATTTTCATACAAATACAAGAAAAATCTGGTCAACTTCACAAAAAAAATATCTGATGAAAAACTAAATCGATCACAACCACTGGATTGGTTAACATCCTGAACTTATCTTACAACTTACCACCTTCATAATGTTGGAGACCGGAGAGGATGAAAACTTATGTTTAAGACTCCAATAATTTCTTTTAGACAATTATTTTGACCTTTCTAACTAAATTGATTATAGCGGGTATGTGAAAATACTGCCTTCAGAACATGAATCTTTATAACAACATAGCTGGATTCAAGGTTTGTACCTCTTGATTCACCGGAAAACATACGAGAATAAATTTCTGACGATGCTTAAACAAACCAGAAAATCAAAGATTTTAATATGTTTGAATGAGAGAACATCTTCACTACTTTTTGAAATGAACATCCTCACTAATTAAAGGAGAATTCATGTCTATCAAATATATTAAAGAAGAGTTAAGTGTGGGTATAAAATACCGCACACCTGATAGTAAGGCGAAAGAATACAATTGATAGCAGGCGAATATGACGCGTTCATTATATTTATGCTGACGAATGAGATGACGTCACCAAGTCACACCAAAAGTGTGAAGATCAGCGCAGTAGTTAAAAGATCAGCGCGGCAAATATAAAATAGGGCGATTATAACGCCCTCCCAGATCCGAAAATAAGGGCTTTATTAGCTGTCCTCCACTATGTAACCCCTATAAAAGGGACAAGAAGCCATTGTAAAGAGAGAGAGATCTTTTTGAGAGCTTAGATAAGAATTTTAGGAGAGAGAAAATTGTTTTGTTCTCCAAGTTAGGGTTTTCATACATCTACTTTGTATTTGTTCTATCTTTTAATAAAATGATTTAGAATTTTCCTTATGATGTCTTAGATTCATTTCATAGATTTACTTGGGTGTAGGTTGTAGGATTTCCTGCAACTACATTTTGGCGCTAGAAAACAGCTTGGATGAGTAAGAGGGATGATCCCTGCCTGTGAAGTTCTTTAAAAATGGTTTCAAAACATTCATCGATTTTATATTCAAACTAAAAATTTCATCATTGTTTTTGTTAGTTTTGAGAATTTCTGAGTTCTAGATCTAAAGAAAAGGATATAAGTTTTCACTTCAGAGAAGGAATTTTTTGTGGTAGCAGCTTTTCTAAATCTTAAAAGGTTTTTTCATACTTTGTGAAAAGAGGATACTACTTAAGGAACAAAGATGGTGAGAATAGCATCCAGAGCAGAGCATGTGATAGCAACCAGGAGGAGTAGGCGAATCGCAAGAAGAAGAGGAGGTGAAATTGGTGAATCATCATCGATGGGCGAAAGAAATAATCAAGCACAACAAATCCAATCTCAAATCCAACGTGTGCGGGACGGAAATAACAACCGCAATTATGATGTGGTAAGTATGCATACAACCGATACACATACGGCGGAAGAAAACAAGGAAAGCACTCAAGAGGAAGGACCGATCGAAGGAAGCGAAGAAAATATATATGGCAATAGGAGAGCTAAGACAACGATTAGCTAAAGAAAGTAGAATTGAAGAAGAAGCAAGAGCGAATCTAACATGCCAAAACGCCGAGGTAAGGGAGGAAAACAACAGGTTACAGGAGCAAAGATCACGTACAACATCCAGGACAACACGTGCGGCTTCAACGTCAAGGACAAACAGGAGCACGTCAAGGCATAGTCGATCAAATCGTATAGATAACCGCGTAGAGCAACCATTGAATAACAACTTTGTTGAGCATCTTAATGTAGGCGATAACATGCAGGAGCAACGCGGTCATCACCGCATGGAACAGCATCACAGAGAAGATCAATACGATCCACAAGGCGAACATAATCGCGTTTATGATGATGGAGAAGAAAATGAGGAAGAAGCAAGAAGAATATTCAAGGGCGAATCCAAATACCCTATCGAAATCTATATCATCAACGCATTGAGGATCTTGAGGGCGATAATGAAGCGCAGGTTAACATCAGAAATGAAGGGCGTTGACGCAGGAGGGAAGATGCAGAAGAGAGGGAATTTCAAGAAGCAGTACGTAAAAATAGATAAGACAATAGAGAAAGGAAGGCGCGGCTTAAAAGACCAATGCAGGAAGATAAAATCATCAATCAAACAATACTAAAGGAGTTAGAAGAGATGAGGGCTCTGATGACAGATCGAAAGGATGGAGGAAGAAGGCAGCTAGAAGAAGCGATAGAAGAAGCAGGAAAATCACCCTTTGTGAGAGGGATACAACAAGCAGGGATCCCAACAAAATGCACATTACCAACATTCACTACCATTTTCGACAGGACTACATGTGCAATCCAACACATAAAGGCGTACAACTTGTCTCTTTTGCAGTGGGCGCACAATGATGCGGTATTGTGCAAATATTTTCCCGCCAGCTTAACAGGAGAAACTCTAATTAAAGTGGTTCGATGGGCTTCCAATGGGAACTATTAGATCATTTGATCACCTGCAGAGCATATTCTTGGGAGCATACATTAGTAACAACATGTTACGTCCAGGAATAGAGATGGTATTCAGCTTGAGGCGAAGAACTAATGAGAGCTTACGCAACTTAACAACGCGCTGGAGGACCATGTGCAGTGAAATGGCAGGAAGAGTAGAAGAAAGAAATTTCATCCTAGCTTTCACTAACGCTCTTTTTCCAACTGATCTATTGTACACACAGATATTCAGGCTAAAAGATACTATAACAATGACGGAATTGCACGAGTATCAGGAGGAGTACATAGCTCTCGAGGAAAAACAAAGAGAAATGGTGTCATATCCTGTTGCTTTTGCAGATGCAAAAGAAGGGAACGCAAGACTACTGCCAAAGACAACAAACGCGGTTGCAAGTACCTCCCAAGGAAGTCAGGAGAAGACAGCAATAGAGAGTAACCAGAAGCAAGTGGCCATGAATAGCAGAGATCAAGAAATGTTCGATAGAGAATATAGAGAAAGGCAATATAACAATCATGCAGGAAATAACAAAATTCCAAGAATTGATAACCAAGGAGAAGGATATGGTGGTCAAAGAAAGTATTATAATCAAGGACCAGGAGGAGGCAACAATAGGGTCTGGGAAGAGATAAAAATGCCGCCCTTAAACACTGCAAAAGACATGATCTGGGAGGCGGTGATTTTAATGGAAGAAATACCGGCACCACCAAATCTTGGAGTAGAGCCACCATCAGGGAGAAGGGGCCGAGAATTTTTTGCTTATCATCGCTTTCACGGGCACAATACAAACAACTGCCGGAATGTGCAAAGAATTATACTGAGAATGATCGATCAAGGGAAATTAAACCACTTCCTAGCTGGAAATCCAAATTTTCCCCCACCGCCCGAGGGACCTGCTCCAGGAGTGGAAACTGGAAGAAATACATTTCTAATTGAAGTAGGAACAAATGCGAATAATTTATACTGCAATTCGATAATTCACTCATTCAGAAGTATAGAAGATTTCCATGACAACGTGTTGAGTCGAGTTTATGCATGGGATGATGAAGGGAAGGAAATATTCAATTTATCCAAGATATCACCACTTAAGGATTGGAAAAAACAACCTATCTCATTCAGCGCAGAAGAAGTACCAGGAGGCGGAGAATCGCATGTCATTCCATTGGTCGTCAAACTAGAAATTATACCAAAGTCGAGGAGCGGAGAAGAGAAAGATGATGATGAAGACGCATGGGCGATAAATAGAATCCTAATAGATTCTGGTAGTTTAGTGTATATCTTATATTACCACGCGTTCAAAACTATGGGCGGTAAAGACTCAGACCTCATTCCTTCGACTTACAAAATTTATGGGTTCAATGGATCGGCAAATAAACCTAAAGGAGAAATCACCATGCGGATCCCACTCAAAAATATAACTACAGAAGTGGTATTCTGTGTAGTCGATGTTGAGTTTCCCTACAATTTCTTGATAGGTCGACCTCGGCTACATGGAATATTGGGAGTCGCATTAACCTTCTATCAGCGCATCAAGTTTCCGCTACCCCAAGGAATAGGAATGATAAGAGGAGACACCACAGAGGCGAAAAATTACAATGAAATAGATATTGAGAAAAGTGAAGGGAGTGCAAACAAGAGAAGAAACTGGAAAGAAGAGATAAAGGAGAGAAAAAGAAATGATAGATTAATGGTTGATGTTGTGAGTAAGGGAGGAGAAATGAATCAAATTTTCACTAAGGCGACAACATCAACATCGGATCTTGAGTATAACAAGTGCGTCAAAGAAGGGGAGTTCCAGCCAGGAGAGCTAGTATTGCGGGAAATACCGCCTTATCAGAAAGGTAGAGACGGAAAATTGGAGAAGGCAAAAATAAGACCTTATAATAAGACCTTAATAAGAGGCAATAAAAGTAAAGCCTCTAACTAGGGAGGCTAGGCATCCAATTGTGGCGTGCACCCTAGTTCGCGTAAATGAAAGAGGCAACAATAAGACCTAACGCGCGTCATAATTGGGGAAAACCTAGTAATGCATGGCTCGGGTGAAAGCTATACCAACCCTGGAACCTGAATCATGGAAAATTGGGACGAAACAAAAGCCTATCCAGCAGAGACTCCTGGGTTAAAATCCTAAGGTACTAAGTTCTCTCCTAAGGAGTGTAGAAACTCGATCAGGGCGTTGAGGTACACGGTTGAGTCAAGAGTGCCTAGGGCGTCTGGAGCGTTCCCAGCCATTCTTTGCAAGTCCTGACTATGGTACACTCGGTCCTCAAGATACCCCACTTAGGGTGTGATCTCGAAAGGGGTCACGAAAATAACTTATTGTTGGCATAATCGGAGGGGAAGAGCCCAACCTAGCCCGTTAGGGGTAAGCTTCCTTGACGGGGCAATCAGGCGGAAGATAAGGACTACACCCTCCATTAGGGAGCTGAATTGTGTCAAAGACGTCAATATCATGTGGCTATGGATCAAGGTAGAGTGTAGGCCTATCGTATTGACGTGTCAATATATCCGTTAGAGGCAATAATACAAAAAGATGATAAGGCGAAATCAATAGGTCATTACTTGACAGAGTAATGACTGCTTGCGATTTCGCCGCCCTACCACAAATAATACCTTGGGGAAAGCATAAGACCAATCAACAAGGGTAGGCTAAATAACACCTCCACTTAGGGAGGCATAATAAGACCTCTAAAGAAACACAAAAGACCTATAAAACTGTAATTAACGCTATTTTGCAGGGCACGGTCGAATAAGAGAACGATTAAAATGAAAGGGCAAGCGAATATTTCACGTATAAAAGTACAAAACAAAAGAGCAAAGAGACAAACAGCCGCATACAAAAATAAAAGAAAGGAAAAAACTGAGGCAGAAATTAAGGGCGAACTTATCAACAAAAAGGGATGCAAAAAGAAATCTAATAAAGGCGAAAGAATGTAAGCATAAAATAGAGGTATAAATCTGATCAATCAAAACTGTTAAAGAGAAAATTACGCATATTAAGTATTTAATGCATATAAATACTCTTGTAAATGTTAACGCACGTCTGCATAATCCATAACCATAAAGGCAAAGAATAGAGGCAAGTATGGGAATACAAATGTGGAAGTAGAATGTTATTTTCCATTATAGGATAGAATTATGTATACGTTATTACTAGTTACAATCAACTGATTATAATACTAGAAGAGACAGTGTTTTGTTTTCATTAACAATCGAGTGCAGGAAAGAGTACAAAAATTAAACAAGAAAGGATATCCATAGAAGAAGAAAAAGCCTTCCAAGTTTGGGAACATCCATAAAAGTATCCAACAAAAAGGAGTATATGCAAATAAGAAAGGAATATGTACATAAAAGGAGAAGACAAACCTTTACAAACAAAGGAAAAGTCGAAAGGCGAAAAAGATCTCTAGCACATGCGGTTATCTTCGCCTAAGAGCATTTTCATCATTCCTAGCAACTTTCTCTCAAAGTGTTCTTCAGTCTCTGAGTCAGTTTCTTCTTCATTAACTTCCTCATATTCTTCGTACTCCTCTTCACTATCAGAGATTTCTATTTCCTCATCATTGGGAGGAACATCAGGAAATTCGAAATCTGGGAAAGGAAGATTGTACTCAGTACAAATATCATCAGCATTCTTCTTAACATGCTCATTCTGAAGGCGAAGCGCGTTCCTCTTGGTATTGGAGACATCAACCACCAGCTTTTCCTAAAGCCTACTTGGAATCTCTAGCAGAAAGCCTCGACTTTAAATCATCAATTTGTTGAAGATGATCTTTTTCAACAGCTACAGAAGAAGAAATAAAAGATTAATGCCGCATGAGAGCAAAAGACAAAAAAGATCATGAGAATGAAGAACGAACTAATTAAAGAAGGATTTTGAACAACCTTCTTTTTCTGAAATAATAGAATTAACCACTTCAGCATGATCAGTTTCTAAGCTAACATTCATAGCCAAGTCTGCTCTAGCATTTTCAATAATCCTTACATCCCATTCAAACTCATCATTGCTCTTTATGAGCAAACGAGAGCGTATCATATTTTCGTGAACAGTCAAGGTGTCAATTTTACTTATGGCCCGATCCCTCTCTGTTTGAACTTGGAAAATTACTTCTTGAAACTCCTTTAAAGCCTGAGAACCCTTAAGAATCACATTATCTTTTTCGGTTATTAGAGCGCTCCTTTTTGACTATAAACTCTTAATCTCTTCATTGGCTTTATGAAGGCGGGATTTAAAGTTATTATTGACAGATGGCATGGACCTATGATCGAACTTAAGGGTCTCATATATTGATTTGAGCTCCTCCAAACTAATAGTTTCTAATTCATCAACCGAAGAGTTATTCAAGGCGGCATTAAGATGCTCTAAGAGGATAGAGTCTTTAACAGGGTAACTGATTGCTTGATCGGTTAAGTTATAAACCTATGCAAACACATATCATTAAAGAAAGGAGAAAAATGACGCGTTGATATCTAGAACAGGAGAGGATTGAAATACATACCAATAAGATGCTTGTTTCTCTTGCGGAGTTCTACTACATCATTACTTTAAGCAGAAACATCGCCTTTGATTTTGAGATTCTCATTCTCAAGATTTCAGATCTTTTCGCGTAAGTCATTGATGACAGCATGAGACATACGCAAATTCTTCATCAACACAAAGTAGGCGGCAATTATGTATAACTAGAATATAATCAAAATTCTAGAAACTGATTAATACAAGAAAAATAAATTTACCAAAGACTCAATAGCAAGTTGAAAATCCGGGCTCAAGGCAGAAGCAACTCCGTGAAGAGATTCATGACTTGATGAAGGAGCTTCGCAAAGCTTAACAACCGCATCACATGCTCGACTCAATGCGGGATTATTGATAGTTAACAAAGAGTTGCTGAAAAGATCAGAAAGGATCCCCATAGAAGATGTAGAGGCAGAACCATCAGGAAAAAGCAAGGCATCATCGTAAGAACAAGTGTACAAAGGAACAGGCGAAGATCTCTTTTTTTTTCTTTGAAGCACCCCCAGAAACATACTTTGGAATCGTCCCATTATTTTTACCTTTCGCCTTTGAAGAAAGACGACCAACTTTAGACGGAAGAAATTCATTATTGGAATTGGCAGTATCCTCAGGCTCAACCTACACGCTCCATGTTAGATAAGAAACAAAGGAAACAATATTGTTAAAACAGATAAGATTATTTCTTACTTCCTTGGAGCGCGAAGGCGACGCCTTTAACAAATTCTTCTTCTTCTTTTTCGACATCTGGAGTTAAAGGTGGCAATGAATAAAATAAGGAAGCAAAAGAAGAAGAGAAATGCATAAAATGGCGGCAATGAATTAAAATAAACATACCTCTTTCTTTTCCTCGGGCCAATGAAAGATCCAAGGTTTATAGGCAGCAAATTTATCAGGAAGGGGTAGATCCGTCAGCACCTCTACCAGTAATATACGGGTCCTCCATAATAAGAGTAAACTCCATCCAGTGAGTATCCTTTGATAAGCGAGCAGAATCATTGGCTTTATTGTGAAAATCAACATCACGCATGATCTTTTCGTTCTCCGCGAAACCATCCACCCTCATCAACCGAATACCCCAACGGTAGCGTTCATTAGCAAAAAGAGCGACATCATAATGCTTAAAAAAGTTCTCCACTATATACTCTTCTTAATTTCTTAGGCAGAACCTTCACATACTGAGGATAGGAGAACTCCAAGCCAGCAGCGCGGCGAGAATACTCCACCATGATTCCAATATAATCGTCGCTTAACTGAAATATTCCGCGAGAGAATTTAATATTTGTCAATAGCTCATAAAAATGTGGGATTTCAGGATTGTAAAGAGGAATGGGAAGCCCAGCAGAAAGTTATCCAAGCGAAACAATGTCCCTTTGGTCATTCCATTTTTCAGACGCGAACCAATCAAGTCCAAGCACGGTATTATGGCTCGAACCTTGGGGAACTGTCAATGTGATTCCTTTGGATTTAAGTTCATCCTTCAGTCTTACGAGTTCCTTAAGAAGTTTCTGTCCTGCTCGAGGAGCCATTCAAAGTATGGGAATATGGAATAAAGAAAGAATAGACAGAAAGCTTGAAATCAGGATGATCAGATCAGTCAAGATTAAGGTAATCAGGACTTCGAAGCGGTAAGATTAAAATCGAAAGATGGAATGATAGATTTGAAAAGAAGAAACAATAAAAGATGATGAGTTAAGCAGCAGAAGTTAAAATTACAGAGAAAAAGAAGAAAGAAGGTAAAAAAAAATATTGAAGGCGTATTAGGGTAGATAAAAGATTTCATTCCTTTTCCCGAGATATTTCATCCCACAGGCGCATTAATTAGAGGATTGATAAGAAGAGGCGGTTACCAGTAAAAGGGCATTCACTAGAGACGTGTCAATCAGTGAGTGGTAAAATCAACACGTATAGACGGTCATGCCAAAATTCCGGAAAAGTGTCGGTAGACCTAGGAGAATGCGAAAAGAAGAAGTTGATGCGGAAGATTAAGACTTCTCTTACCGCTATTTCCTTAAAAAGAACGATACGAGAAGAGGCAAATTGTGGGTGCAAAATACCGCACACCTGATAGTAAGGCGAAAAAATACAATTGATAGTAAGGCGAATATGACGCATTCATTATATTTATGCTGACGAATGAGATGACGTCACCAAGTCACACCAAAAGTGTGAAGATCAGCGCAGTAGTTAAAAGATCAGCGCGACAAATATAAAATAGGGCGATTATAACGCCCTCCCAGATCCGAAAATAAGGGCTTTATTAGCTGTCATCCACTATGTAACCCCTATAAAAGGGACAAGAAGCCATTGTAAAGAGAGAGAGATCTTTTTGAGAGCTTAGATAAGAATTTTAGGAGATAGAAAGTTGTTTTGTTCTCCAAGTTAGGGTTTTCATACATCTACTTTGTATTTGTTCTATCTTTTAATAAAATGATTTAGAATTTTCCTTATGATGTCTTAGATTCATTTCATAGATTTGCTCGGGTGTAGGTTCTAGGATTTCCTGCAACTACATTAAGAGAAACATTGGGGATATAAATAAGGAAAAAACAGAGACTAAATAATGAAACTAAGTATAGTAAAGTTTACATTATCACGGAAAATCTGTTTTCGTCATCCATTTTTTAGCTATCATAGGGACATTGTAGCTTAGAAATGTGCCATCGTGCTTGCCCTATTAGCTATAATTTAACTAAAGCTGAGAAATTGGTACACCATATTCTTGTTAGTAAGTTTGTTATATCCGCACATCTGGAATCCCGACTTATTATTGCAAATTTCCAGGACAAAACGGATTATACGCGTATTTGCAAATTACTGAATCATAAGCCACGTACAATATTTTGCGACATTATCACTAAATTATCATTTTTTATTTTATTTTTGACTTTTAAAATCTTACATACACCAATCTGAGTTCAACATCATCAACGAACATCTTATTTGCTGATAGTAATAGACGTATCATATGTATAGTTCATGTAAATTATTTAATCATGATATTTAAGGAGAGGTTATGATAAAAATGATTATTTTTTCACATGTTAATATATGCCGAATTCTGTATGTTAATATCATATCTCTAGAACGGATTATACAAGAACGCGCGATTGGGGGATACTCAAACTAATTGGGGATAGAGGAAAATGACAAAAGCTGGATTTAAATATCAAATCAGGGTCACCCCTTATCTAATACCTAATCTACCCCTCACTAATCATGCTTAGTGCTTAATTATAATTAGTAAAATCATAAGATTATTTGATAAATGATTAGTGTGTATTTTTATTTGTATTTGGGTGAGTGAGGTGAGAGTAGAAGTAGGGAAATATTTTGAGAGGGAACTCCTTTTGGTAAAAATGGAGGATGATTGTACAAGCACTCCCAATACTCAGGTAAAGGTGCCAATGTGTTGAAATTTTGATTTTTTTTCTTTTAATCCACCATTGTTGCAACTGAAATAGCTCGGTGCCGGCATGGACGTATTATGAATACAATGCCGGCAGCCAACAATATCCCCATTTTGAAAGGCAAGCCGACATTGTATTCAACCGAAAAAACCATGCCGACATTTGTTGGAAATTTTCATAAACCATGCCGGCATTTGTTGGTTTTAATCAGTCCAGTGCCGGCACAGTTAGTTAATTCTCGAGCATGCCGGTATTGCTAACGGCATAGTATGTTGCTTAAATTTCTTTGCCGGCACATGATGTAAAGTATCCAGATTTTTTTTTTTTTTACTTGACTACCGGCATTGATAGATTTCTATCGAGCATGCCGGCATTTAGTTACGACATGGAATGTTAGTTACCAAGCATGCCGGCACCATTTTACGGCATGGTCTTCATCAATTCCGGCATGGTCTTCATCACTTCCAGCGATGTAAAATAAATAAATAATCCGACATGGTCTTCATAACTTCCGACATGGTCTTCATCACTTCCGGCATGGTCTTCATCACTACCGGCATGGTCTTCATATATACCGGCATGGTCTTCATCACTTCCGACATGTCTTCATAACTTCCGGCATGGTCTTCATCACTACCTGCATGGTCTTCATCACTTCCGAATGTAAAAAAAAAAATCGTTTTCAAAGTGAGGAGCCGGCAGAGACGGAGAAGAGAATTTGAAAGGGAGTGGGGAAAATTTCGAATTTGAAAGGGAGTGGGAATATTTAGGTTTCAAAGCTCTTACCCTAAAAAAGATTAATAAGAGGTGAAGATGGAAATGGGGGATACGATTTTGTTTTTTGATTTTTATTTTGAGGGAAGAGTATTTTAGTATTTTTGCCTCCCAAAAACACCATTTAGCAGACACTATTGGTTGGGGAAAGTAATTTATATCCCCCAATTAGTTTTGATATCCCCCAATAGCGCGTTCTTATACAAGCACGTATGTCGTTTCGTATTACTGATCACTAACCGTTGATCGGATTTTTGACGGAATTTGATTCTTGCGGATTATAATACTTTGGATTATAATACTTTGTATGTATGTTACGAACGTTTCTCGCACCACGAATTGTTAACTAGGCAGTGACCATATTTCTCGCTCAACATAAGTATGGAAACGGGTCTCATATAAAAAATAAATCGGTCCATATATGAGTGAGTAGTGTTGTTTAAAGTTTGAAATATCTTTAAATGCTTTTCCCAGCTTAGTTGTGAGGACTCTTCGTTCTTATTAACCCAAAAATTCATTATTCATTCTTCATTTCTCAGAATCAACAGAGACGAGTTGTGATGTTTGTTGTTTAGATTGCTGACACTCACAAATAAAACCAACTTCTCTAACCCTGTTCCAGGTAAAGCAATCTATTCGATTCATGTTTTAGAAATGGGTCAGAATCAAAACCCTAAACTCTCTTTTTCAACCTTGAACCATTTTGAATTAACAACTTAGTAGTTAAAGAAGATCAAAATTGGTCTGGATTCTGTAGATTTAACTCTCAACTACAAATCCAAGTAGTTGATTTGAAATTTGATAACATGCCTAAAAAAATATGAAATTCTATTTTTCGTTTCCATTTTAATGCACCCAATCTGTTTGATTAAATGGGTAGAAGATTATCAATTGGTCATCTTCTTTTATGCTGACTTCCATTTTAAATTACTTTTTCAGGAAAGATCTAGTGGAATCATGGTGTCAAAAAACAAGTATAAACACAGTGTTTTGTGCAACAACAATGTGGGCGTAGGAGAGGATAAGATAAGTAATTTACCTAATGCACTTACTCATCACATTCTTTCCTTGCTACCAATCAAATGTGCTATGTCTGCCTGCATTTTATCCAAAAGATGGAAGTGTGTAGTCAGTTCTATCCCTATTCTTGATTTTCGTAACTGGCGGTCTATAGTGGAAACTAGAAAAGAAAGAAAGCTGGAAACCAAACGGTTCATGAATTTTGTGGACACGATACTATTTCTTCATGAGAAGCCTAATATCCAGAAGTTATGTCTTGAATTGGATGAGCTTTTTGATGAATCTCGAGTTAATAGATGGATCAGTACTATTACGAAGCGTAAAGTTAAAGAATTTGGTCTATCTTTAAAAAGGTTAAGTGCATCCTATATATTTCCGCAATCATTTTTTACCTGTGATTCATTGACACTGTTGGATTTGGATTTCCGTTCGACAACTGGCGGCAAGTTCAATATTCCAAATACAATTTCTTTTCCAAGACTCAAGATACTTCGGCTCACAGGTCTTAGTTTTGGGAATGAAACATTGACAAGATTCTATTCTAACTGCCCCATCCTTGAAGAATTGAGTTTGACTGATTGTAACATATCCGGAGGGTTATGCATAGTGAAGCCAGCACTGAAACACTTATACGTTACTTCTTGTACCTTATCAGAGTCTGTTGTGGAGATTTCCGCTCCTAATCTGTTGACCATTAGTTACACAAGATACCCACCAGCAGACTTTGTCCTCAGTAGCTTTCCGTCACTAGTCGAGGCAGATGTTGGTTTTTACGTCTATGATGGATACAAATACCCGAACAAAGCAATTTTCAAGCTTTTCGAAAAGCTTTCAAGTGCAAAGCTCCTTAAAATATATGCCAACTCCTTTCTGGTATGCGTAAATACTTAAAATGATTCTTACAGATTTGATTATGTTCTTGTGAATTCTACGACTGGCATTTCAATATGTAGTATCAGCATTGTGCTATTTTTTTTTTCTGATTCTTATGCAGTAGTATACTATCTTTATTTATTTTTGGTGATTAGTTTCTAAGAGAGGTAGATATTCTTATAACTGATTTGGCCGCATTTAACAATTTGATCCATCTGGAAATCGGTTCACCATTTGGATACACGAGCTTTGGTACGAATTCTATTTCAACGGTGAGGACATTTTTCAGGTTTCTCCAGCTGTCACCTAATCTAGAATCGGTTCTCTTTCCTCAGGCAAGTTACTCACCTATCTTACCTCTCAGTAGAGTTAAACGGATTTTTTTTGTTAGATTTGGTATACAGTTCTCTTATTGAAAATTGGTGTCACTGTTACCACTTGGCAAAACTGTTGATCCGAATTTCAAAACACCACTTTCCTAAGCTGGAATCACTCGTCTTCTCCTTTGCAAGTCACCAAGCTTTCATTATCTTTCTTTTGCGTGGTATGTAATTTGGTTAACTTTTGCGCTTTGATTGTTGTAGAGCATTTGCATCCCTGACGAAGTGGATGATGGTTGTTGGTCAGTTGATCCTATATGTTCACCACCCCTCCTGAAGTCAATCAAATTCAAAGAAGTTGATGGGAAACCAGGGGAGCTGAATGCGATTAAATTCTTCTGAAGTATGCTGGTTTTCTTGAGACGGTAACCATTGTAGCTTCTCAAGGGCTCTCCGCAGACCATAAGAAACAACTAACTGTAACGAAGCTGTTACTAATGTTACCAAGGCCAGCAAATTGTGTGGTCAATTTCTTGACGAGCTCTGAAGACACCTAACAATACTTTTAGTATGTCGTCAGCATTGTTGTTTTAATCTTTTCGGGAATTATTCTAGAAAACCCCTCGCGAATGTTTAAGAGTATTGTCAGTCTTCTCTTTCCTGAATATGTGGAGATTGGTGTAGTTCCCTGAACCATCAAGGGCAAGGTATGAAAATATTTTGTGTTTCCACAGTCGTTCTGCCCGATTTTCTGTTTCCTTATATTACATTTGCTTCAGTTTTTGGTCTGTCTCAGATATTTCACATGATCCCAGCCTATATAAACTTAAACTTCAGCTAAACTCAGCTCAGCTCTGGTACAGTTGTATTCAAGTGTTCTGGGTTAGGTTCGTTCTAGCTCTATAGTGTTTGTTTATTGCAAAAACCAAACTAGAGATTTCAGTTGAATATAAGCATATTACTCCAAGTCTCCAAGCTAGGATCAATGCACAAGTCATAGCCTGTGGAATGAGGTGCCAGATTTTCTTACCTGCAGGACCATCAATATCCCTGTGATTCCAAGAAGAAAAGGGGCATTGAAGCAGGATATATATGTGCTACTGTTACTTCATCCCTGCAACATCGATTCGCCAACTGAAAGCTTCTTTGCTGCAAGTCAGGTTTGGTAATAATTTTTAATCCAAGTAGTGGATCAAACGAAAATAACAAACTTTTGGAAGGACTTTATGCTGCAAGATTTTCTCGTTAGGGAAATTTGACGAGCCTGATGGTGGGAGCTGACAAGAGTAGGCCGTCTTCACCTAGAACGAACCATTTGGAGAGAGTTGCCACAACCATTTGTAGTCCCATATGTAATTTAATCACCTTGGTGTCAGACTTGAGCAACGGTCGTGATTCTAAAAATAGTTCATTCATGTGAGGAAAATGACTACTTTAGTGCACTCACAACAGTTGCAAGACTTCTATAGACGCCATGATCTTTTCAGACTCGAGCACAATAGGGCTAGAATTTCTAACTTAGAAACGGGCAAATTTAAGCCACATAAAAAACTTGTTGATCCCCAAAGATTCAAAATCAGTCAAAACTTCATCGGAAGCATAGTCCCCCTAAACCAGAGAAAATTTCTTCATCAGAAATTGCCCACGGCTCATTTTGTGGCTGCACACCTTCGACTTCTGAATTTGTTCCTAACATGTCATTATAATCTGGAGCAGCAGCGTTATACCCTCCATCAGCTGCCACCGGTCCAATAGCTGACAAGAGTGAGTCAAAGGAAAAATCCAAGTTGGAGATATTGTAGTGGACAGCACGACATCTTGAAGTACCGGTACTGGTACTTGGAACCGGCCTTAATGCATGATTTAAAAGGAGAGTAGTAGTGAAAGAAACAAAAATCCAAACCCTAACCTTAAAAATCCAATGCTCAATGCTGGAAAGATTAACTGTACACCGGTTTGATCCGAGAGAAGTAGTTTCTTAATTGGTTCAGCATCCCAAGTATGAACATTCGAAGAGGGTGTCACTCCTTGGTCGCTATGAATGAGAAACTGTAAGTGAATTTTCTTCATTTGTAAAGTTGGTAAATTTTCTGTCTTTGTTTATTTAATAGCATTTGCCTACTTTCCTCTGCAGATACGCGTCAGGAGGCTATAACGGAGAGAACATGGTTTCAAGCGTTGAGGAATTTGATCCTCGTAAGAACTCATGGATAGTACGTGATGAAATGAAGGAAGCTAGAGGATATGCAACTGCAGCAGTCATTGGAGAATCAATCTTTGTTATTTCAGGGCTGAAAACGGCAAAATATGAGGTACATAGAATTTGTAATTTTATTGTTCTCTTTGAATGTGATTTGCTCTCTTATGCCAGCCATTAGCTTATCTGTTTTTTTATTTGTAGCAGTGTCATCCCACCGTCTTTACTCATTCTCTCTCTTTTAGTGATAGTCTTCCGGTAGATGGTTTCTGTCGGCGCTGTGCAAGATCTTTGTGGTCACGAGACTTATATTTATCCGTGTCTTAGTTACCTTCCAAGGAGTTTCTAGTGTATAATTTGATTCAGTTGTGCACCGGGCAATTTCCTAATTAGACGACAACTTACTAATCTACAACCACATATCACCAAAATGATTCAATCTCCACATCCACCACCACAACCTGGAACATCCGCAACCACCATCACAATCATCCCTCCATCTTGAGTAGCAGTGGGTATTTCACGCGGGTTCTTGGGGATGCAACATGGAAGGACGTGACAAAGAACAATTAATACTGTATATATACAAAGAAAACCCACAAGAAAGGTGACAGATACTACAACGGCAAACGTTTTAGCCTCCATAAAAAGCTAAATTCTTCTCTGGAGGAGATTTTTTTTTTTTTTTTTTTTCTGATCGATAAAGACAAAGAACAATATATTAGATCAAAAACATAGTGGTACAAAGAATGTTTCTATTCTTACCTTTGCGGTTTCAATCCGTTACAATAGATTTATAGTAGTCCAAATTCAAGAATGTTTCAGACTGACCAACGCCGGAAGTTGTCGTAGTCTCTGGTGTAGTTTTACAATACAAAATGCTAGGGTATCATTGGTAGTTTTGTGGCAAAAATATGAAAACTATCAAGTAATGTGGAACAAAAAAATAACCCTAAACACTCATCTAAAATGGAACCGAGGGAGTATTTTGTTTTATGTTTGATAAAATATGTGGTATACCATTTCATTTAGTTTGTAGCATGGGTTTTGAATTGGTTCCAAGAAGAATTTGTGGTTACAATTATACTACTCCATCCGTTTCTAAAAAATAGGTTTGTTTCCTTATTTGGGTATGTCAAAAAAGTAGGCTTGTTTCCTTATTTGGGTATGTCAAAAAAGTAGGCTTATTTCTATATGTGGAAAGTTAAATGTTATGATTTTACTACTATACCCATAGAGGGACCACTTTTCTCTCTCTCTTTTCTCTCGTAATACAAAAAGGGGACCACTTCTCTCTCCTCTTTCTCTAATGACAAGTGAATGGGGACCAAAGGATAGATTAGGAAAAAACATGAAAAAGTGGCTACAATGATTAGTTTTCTTAAATTTTGTGAAAACCAAAAAAGCCTATTTTTTAGAAAATGAGGGAGTATATAGTAACAAATGGCTGATGTTACTATAGTACGATGGTAAAGTCATCGGATGATGATACTAGTGGCCTGAGTTCGAATGCAAGAGTAAGGTACTTGAGAAATGCTGTTGTTTGCCTGAGATACTAACCAGTTGTAGGAAGAACTTCTGGTTTTGTGATTCTAGAGAAAAGCTCAGTTACTTCTTTGGCCTCCTCTGCATTTTGATTTTTTGCCAGTTCCATGAGTGGTTCGGAATTCATTTTGCTTCTTTGACAAACAGATTCAAATGGCTTTACGAACATACCTTATATACCTCGGACGAACGCGTGTAGATCCGCTGCTTTTGTTCTGGCCTAACAGTCTTTCGGCTCGAAATACACTTTCCACCCTTATCCAAGTTGGGCATTGTAATTATCGATTTTGGGTTAGAATTTGAAAGTAAGGAAAGACTCCTTTTCCAATTTCATTTTAACCCCAATTATGTATTCATGACGATTCCAAGATGGCCGGTCCTTGACCAAAGTTGACCCAGATGAACGTCAGAAGTCAAACTCATGTGGCCTTGAATCACTCATTGATTGGAAAATTGAGAAAGTGACTGTAAAATTGACGGACCTTTTCTCAGGCTTCACTGTTTTCACCACCAGAGACTTTGTATATATTTCAAAGCAAAAGTGAAAAATTGATTTTTGGAAAATTTAGAAAGTGATAGTCAAATTAACGGGCCTTCTTTGATTTTTAGAAAATTTAGAAAGTGATCGTCTAACTAACGGGCCTTCTTTGATTTTTAGAAAATTTAGAAAGTGACCGTCAAACTAACGGGCCATCTTTTTTATCGGGGCATCACTTTTCTCACCACTGGAGCCATCGTCAGTAAACAAATCCTAACTTTTGGAAATGAAAAACTTATTTGTCGCTAATTAATTTAAAATTTTCCTGGCATCTAAAATGATTAGGGATACCTCTTCTTGTCCTAATAGACACTAAATCCTGAAGAAGCATAAGGCTTAGCCTTTTCTGAAGTTGTGAAGTGTTTTAGAAATTATGCGAAGAACGCCATCTCTTTTCTCAATAGAAGTGGGGATCAGATTAACTGGTTCGACAACTCTATTTGAGAGAATGGTCTTTTTATTCTAAGTGATTTTAGTTATGTTCATATTCTAAGGGATTTTAGCTATGTTAAAACTGAGTACGTTAGTAGAAATTTTAATGGTAGGGCTTGTAAAGCAGCTAAATATAGTACAAGATTCAATGTATCAGGTGAATGGTTGGACAATTATACTTCATTCGGCCTCAATTAGATGTAATCTTTATCTATATCAATATATCTTCTTCTTTTCTAGCAAACAAATAAAAAAAAAAAAAAAAAAACCTAAGATCAAACACAAAAATCATAATAAACATACAAACCAGAAAGAATATTTTCCCGACCATTATTTCAGTAATAAACCAAATACATCAAGATAGTCACACGAAAGGAATCAAACAACAGAAGAAAACATAAATGAGAACATTTAGTACTTATTTCTCGTACATATTAAGGTATGAACGAAGAGGTCCGGGCACTCTTTATATATATTGATCGATACATCAATCAATGGCAGAGAATTCTGATACTTCTGAATCCAAACGGTTGACACTTGCGTATATCTTGGTGAAAACGGTTAAGAACATGTCCTTGGCAGTGACCGTGACTGTAAACCTTAGCTGGTTGTCCGGTGAAAGTATAACGATAACCCCCAAAAAGGCCATGGGGAATATTGAAGCACCCACAACCATGTATAACTGCACTATGTCCGTTGCAACCGTGCCCGCTCCAGACTTTGAGTGAGCTCGCATTTGCATAGTCGGCAATCAGACATACAAATACTAGAACCATCAAAAATGAAGCCAAGGCTGATGATTTGGTCGCCATTTCGCTAGAAGTAAATGGATATGATCAGAAAGTATATTGGGAAGTAAATTGAAGTTGTTTGCTTGGTAATGAGATAAGATGCATCTTCATTGTGTATTTATAAGCAAGATTCATAGACAGAGTAATCCTAATTAGTGGTATTTGATTATTAATCGACAATGAAAGACCGCGTACCGACGAACTAGTGGGATGAACCCTCTACAAATAAAATGATTTAAGTAAAAAAAAAAAAAAAGACAAATTCTTTACCCATCACCTTACAGATACATTGAAAACAAAGAGACTAAACTCCTTTTTTCGTATAAAAATTAAAAGACTAATTCGTATTTGCATAAAGTCATAGGTATAAACATTAATTTAACTTATGAGATATTTACATTTAATTTTTCATGTTGTTATAATTTATCTATTTCATTTTGCAAAGACTAAATCTTCTCAGTATTTTTCAGTTGACAAATGAAACAAGTTGGAATTCATATATATTATACAAGACCAGTTCCGTTCTCTGTTACATCATTTTGAGATGTCGTGTTTCTACCTGCAAAGATAGGAAAGAAAAGGTTCATAAACTTTGTTATTATATGGTATTTTACAACACTGCTGAATCACAGACGGGTAGAAACACAGGATGCTAAGTGTCCTTTTTGTAAGAGAGAAGAGTTAAAAGACAAATTCGTATTAGCATAAAGTCATAGGTATAAACATTAATTTCACCCATGCTAGTTGAGATATTTACATTTAATTTTTCATGTTGTGATAATTTATTTATTTCATTTTGCAAAGACTAAATCTTGTTAGTATTTTTCAGTTGACGAAAGAAACAAGTTGGAATTCAAACACATTATGCAAGACCAAGTCCGTTCTCTGTTATATCATGGAGACATCGTGCTTCTACTTGCAAATATGAGGAGAAAAAAAAGAAGGGTTTGGAAACTTTGTTATCTAGTGGTTTTTGGCAAACTTTCTTAATATGGATGCTAATTTGCTTGGTGGTGTACGGAAATCCATACAAGATGAAGCATCTCCAATCAATGATTTGGTACCCATCCTAGCAAATTGAAAACCCCAATAACAGCAGCCATGTATTTTTGGCCATATTGGGAAAAGGAATTCAAGGTCTTTCGGTGGAAAAACTACGAGATCCCTAAAGCTTTAATTCAAAGGTGAAACTCACATGGGATTATCCGATTTGCGATTTGTTTTTTGTTTTTTTGAGGAAAGTAGTTAAAATTTATATAAATAAACCTCCAAGCTCTAATAATACTCGCGAGATTGGGGTGTATTCAAATTAATTGGGGTATACTAAATAAAACAAAATAGGGTCATCAGGAAGTAAAACTCAGTGCCCCTTAGCCAAATATTTTCAAAAACGACAAAACTGTCCTTAATTAATTAGCACTAATAGACCTGTTTAGATTAATTAATTTAGTTTGATAAATTATTTGAATTAAAATTATGAAATCATGTTTTAGTTATATTGAGCTAATGAAATTTGTTGGTTGATTTTTGAGAAAAAAAATTTGTTTTGAGAATTTTGTTTGTAATGGAAATGAAACTACACTTAACCAAACACTATTAAAAAGGGGATTGCAAAGATGTTTAATGGTTTCATTTTCCAAATTAGAGAAGAATCAACACTTTCGGAAATTCAAGTATGAAAAGTCGGCATGCTGGTCAAAACTGGAAGATAACGACCTTCCTTAGCCGACATGTTGGTAATAAACCATAATGACGACCAAATGAGATTTCTCATACAGAGAAAAGTGTTTCAAATGCATGGTTAGTCGGCAAGGTATTAATCTCATAACATGCCGATTAATCTTTAGTCGTCAAGGTCAAGAATGCCAAACACTTACGACCAAAACAAAGTCGTCAAGGTAGTTTCCACGACCTTGCCGACTAATAACAAAAATGTACAAAGAGAAACTGGTTTAAGGCAGTTATTGGTCGGCAAGGTTCTCGTTTTCAAAACATGACAACCTTACTTACTGCAACACTAGTCGGCGAAGTACAAGGATGAATACCGTCTCGATCCTGTAAATGTTACTTTCAGAGATGAAAAGTCGTCACGATACTCAACCTAGGAAAATAACGACTAAAACTAGTCGTCAAGATAGGAGAAGAGATACTCTGACGACTACACAGCTGCAATTCAACAATTTTGATTTTTTCGACCTAATATGTCATTCAAATAACAAACTAAAATACTAAAAAGAGTTAGAAAAAATTAATCGGAGGTAAAAAAGTATTCTAATTGGCAATTTTTTATATTTTATTTTGAAAACGATGAAATATATAAGATTGATGAAGAAGGAGAAGAAAATGAATAAGGTTTGGTGTTTGGATTTAAAACTAAAACTATAATAGTTTTAGTTATTATTAGGGAAATGGTAGTTAGGTAACTCTAGACATATTAGACACTCCTTAGCCCACTGTTATGGTTGGGAACAAAATTTGTATACCCAATTATTTTGGGTATACCTCAATTTGGCCAGTCTCATAATGTGAAAAATTACAAACAAATTACAAGTAATAACCACCTTTTAATGAGTAATCAAATCTCTAACACCTCGTGTTAGAGCATGATAGACGCATTTATGTGTCTATTTTCATCTCTTTTATGTATAGTATTAGTACCCATTTTTGTACTAATTGTGGTATTTTATCTCTTGTTGGTGTTTTTGGAAAAATGGGCTTTTGCGGCGAATTTGGCTCAAAAAGTGGTTTTTGCGTTCATGGGAAAAATTACTAAGGGGCACCCAAATTACTAAGGGGTGACCACTTGCTCGTACTCCTGGTCTGGATAAGGGGAGGTCATCCCCTTCATTTTGAAAACGAAAAAAGGAGGGAAAAATATTTTCAGAGAACAGATTTTTTTGGTTGGAATTGTGGACGACTTTTAAGGAGATTCAAGGGCTGATTTTCGTTGGGTTAACCTTGTTAAGGATATACAGGCTTGGTATGAGCTGTAGAATCGATAAAACAGGGATAAAGATTAAGTTTTTACGAAATAGAGAGTTTCGTATTTTTTTCAAATATTTTGGTTGATAACTGGGTGTACCGGAGGATTTTACGTGATGTATTGAGTCCTTATTCAGTCTACTGGAGAGTTTGAAAACCAAGTGACGTGTAGAGAAGATTAAACAGGGAAGAAAAATCCCGTAACTTGTGGAGAAAAAAACACCGAGAATATTTTTGGATTAACTCGAGAGATTTTGGGTCTGGTGGCTATATATAGGTTGATTCGAGTCATATTTAGAGAGACGAACAATTTGGGAGAGTTTGGAGAAGTTTAGAGCCTTAGAGAAGCGAAAAAAAATCAACTGAAGTGGAGTTCAGAAACTTTTCTACTTCTGCGAAGAAGAAGAACACGAAGAACATAAGACCCTCAGAGTCAGTCGCAGAGGCAGACTTATTTTCAGTGACAACGAGGTACGGTCGCATCTTCCTGCAGTCACCGAAGCTCTTCAGCAACAACTCCGAGTTCTGTTTTAGACCTTCAGCAACTACAAAATCCGCTGCTTTAACACCTTTCTCCCTTTTAATCAACTTTTGAGCCATAAACATGTATTTTGAGATTATGATTAATATGAGGAGCTAAACTCCATTGCTGAGGCGATAGAGGAAGCTGTTTTTCCAATAAAAAGTGGTATAATCTATTTTATTTATTTTATTTCAATTATTTTTATGATAAATTGCCTTGATTTATAATTGTTGGAATGATTTTTGTTAAGCAATTGTTATTTCTTTTGATAGAGCATGCTTAGCCATAGGTTCTTGATTCTTTATACTTTGGATTTACACTTGTTATTTTGAAAATCTACATGTTGCAATAGCTTAGAATCAAATTAAACACAAAAATTGAATAAATATAAATACTAGATAAAATCACTTTGAACTTAGAAAAATAGTGGAATCTTACCCTCAGTGTTCTTTTAATATTGATATCAACTTTGTCAGTGTTTGTTTTAAATATCAGTGATTTTTTATATTTAAAAGTTAAGTCTAAAGTTATCCTTCACAAGTTCGAGAATCGAATCCTATTACTACCATTTTTACTAAAACTACAAAACACATCAGTTTTTGGCGCCGCCGACGCGGACTTGTTTTTAGGGTTTTCGATTTTTTTTTTTTTTTTTTTTTATTTATTTATTTCTATTTTACGTTTTTGGGTATTTGTCTTTTGTCTACAGGTTTTGGAACGAAAAGAATTGGAGCCAAAGATAAAAGCTAAAAGAAAAGCAAAAGAAAGACAAAGAAATTTTATTTTATTTATAGATTTTATTTTTATTTTAGTTTTTATTTCTTTAGATTTTCTTTTTAGAAATTGTATTAGGATATCTTTTATTTTTGTAATTTTTTATTTTGCACTTTATTTTTTGGACTTTGGACTGTGAACTTTGGGACATTATTATTTTATTTATATACCCTACGGAAGGGCATCCTTAAATATATAAACTGTTTGCAGGGAATGACAACGATTACGATATAGCCTCTGCACCTTGGGTTCGTACACTGACACAGGAGTCAGTGGCCCGAGTCGACTAAAACCGATTCTTCGCCCGTCTGGTATGGGAGGTAAAATTTTAAACACCCGCGAATCCCCTGTCAGCGGGTTTACTGTCTTCCTTAAGGTGCATATATGCTGAAGAATTGAATACATACATTTATTTTCCTAATAAAGGGCAAAGCCTGGCCATACAAGATAAGGGTTCGTATTTCATCACCGTTCTCTTCTTGCCCGCCTTAGGAAAACGATACCGAACGCGAACCCAAGCTTAAAATATTGACTAGAACGAGACCGATAGGGTAACGAGCTTATAAGAAAGTCGTTCAAAAGGATTGTATTGGGTATCTTGTTAGCCTAACTCAAAGTTCAGGAAGATTACTGTAAGTCGATTAGAGCCGCTTTGTAACCCAGGGAAGCGTTGCCAAAGAGGTGGGGTATCAAAGCTCCTTTGAGCTTCTCCTACTTCTCGTCGACTGACTTTATTCGGATCGTCCTACGAGGTTTGCTAAAATTGTACCCAGTTGCCTCTTGGAAGAGTAGAAGCTAGTCTAAAAACAATCTAAGTGGAGCCATCATGCTTTTTGTTTGCTAGAAATTAATAGGTTTGATTTGGTTGAGTCGGCCTTGATTTGTGATTGTTTATCCTTCCAGTATAGGAAATTCTTGTGTATGCATGAACGTAAGAGAGACGCCCTAGGTAGATTTGTTAAAGAAAAACCTAGCAGTTCTAAGCGTCTCGATTACCTTAATTTAGATAGTCCGATTTTCGAAGAGTCCTATTCTGAACATTCTCTTGAAGAGAGAATCACTAATTCTCCGATATTACCAGAAATGGCTACTTTGAAAGCTTTGTTGAATCCGTATAGGACTACTAATCCCTCGTGTATAAGGTTAGCTGACACAGAAGCCAATTATGAACTTAAACCTGGGACCATACAGATGCTCCCAATCTTTTTAGGGAAAGAAAATGAAAACCCCTATTTCCATGTTAGGGATTTTTAAGAAATTTGCAGTACCCTAAGAATTAGAGGCTTAGATGATGATGCTTTGAAACTTAGGTTATTTCCCTTTTCCCTGAAAGATAAAGCCAAATCGTGGCTGTATAGTTTGACTTCTGATTCAATCGAAACATATGAACAACTTACATCTGCCTTTTTCAATAAGTTTTTCCCTAGGCATAAAACATCGTCTATTAGGACTCAAATCTGCACATTCTCACAACAAGAGGGAGAATCTTTGTATAGGTATTTGGAAAGGTTCAATGATTTGTCAACACAATGTCCTCACCATGGTTTACAAAAGTTTAGGCTAGTTCAGATCCTTTATGAGGGTTTAGATTATTCCACCATATCCACGGTTGAAGCTCTTTGTCCAGGTGGGTTTGAGAACCAAACTGTTGATGCGGCGATGAAATTTTTGAATTAAATCGCCGAAAAGACCAAACAATGGGAAAATAGTAGGGAACCCCAGAAAACAATTCTTCTAAACAGAGGAAGCGTTAATAGGGTAGAAAGAGGCTATGAATCAGATGCCAAGATTACAGCGATAGCTAAAAGGTTAGAAGCTCTAGAAGTGGGTCATACTAGTGGTAGATTGGAGCCTTTTTGGGAAGGCCAGAATAATGAAGAGCAAGCCAATGCTCTTTATAATAACATTAGACTCGATAATTGTCATAAATTTGACCCATATTCGGAAACCTATAATCCGGGGTGGAGAAACCATCCGAACCTTTCATGGTCTAAATGCCAGAACCAAGGTCAGTTTAGTAATTCTAATGCTCCCCCAGGTTTTAGTTATGCTAAGAATCCTTCGGGACAGGCTCAATTTCAGAATCAGTCAGATAAGAAAATCTTAAGCCTAGAGGAGTCTCTCGTGTTGTTAACTCAGTAAACTGCAAAATTTCAGCAATCAGTAGAACAAAGTCTACAAGCTAGTAACAAGATAGGACAAGAAAATAGTCAGGCTATTTCCGAGTTAAAAACCCAGGTAGGTCTGATAAATGAGTGTTTGAGAGAAAAAGGTAGGTTTCCTAGTCAAACACAACCCAACCCTAGAGGAGTTCATGAAGTAGGTACAAAACCATCGAATCAATTGAATGCTATTAGAACCCTTAGAAGTGGTAGAATTGTAGACAATGAGGTAACCATGCCCGATAGTGAACATACTGTAGTTCACCCCTCAGTATCTCACCCCTCAGAACCACCCATAGCTGAGGAGACCGATAAAGTTTCTGATGATGTCAATTCAGTCCCTGGGAGGTCTGATTCTGTGCCTAGAGCCCC
Organism: Papaver atlanticum; assembly: GCA_023531105.1. Classification (NCBI taxonomy): domain Eukaryota; kingdom Viridiplantae; phylum Streptophyta; class Magnoliopsida; order Ranunculales; family Papaveraceae; genus Papaver; species Papaver atlanticum. The sequence continues at coordinate 21,047 of JAJJMB010010850.1, read as the reverse complement.
ATTTCCCCAACTATTAGTACCAACAAAGAAGGAATCGAACTTTAATGACATATTGGAGGGTTTTAAGCAAGTTACCATAAACCTTCCTTTATTAGATGCAATTAGGCAAATTCCTGCTTATGCCAAGTTCCTTAAGGATATGTGTACGCGAAAGCGAAAACTTTGCGTCCATAAGAAAGCCTTTTTAGCTAGTCACGTAAGTTCAATCATTCAGAACACCACAACTCCAAAGTAGAAAGACCCAGGTTCCCCTACCATTGCTTGTACAATAGGTAAATTTCGGGTACAAAAAGCTTTACTTGACTTAGGAGCCAGTATGAACTTACTTCCGTACCATGTGTATTTACAGCTAGGACTTGGTGAAATGAAACCTACTCAGATGACACTGCAGTTAGCTGATAGGTCCGTTAAAATTCATCGAGGTGTTATCGAGGATGTTCTCATTGAGGTCGAAAAGTTTATTTATCCAGTGAATTTTGTTGTGCTAGATACCCAACCTGTCCCTGACCCAGAGAACCAGATACCTGTGATTTTAGGTCGCCCATTTTTAGCTACGTCTAATGCGATCATTAACTAGTCGAAATGGTGTGATGAATTTGTCTTTGGGTAATACGACTATGGAAATAAACATTTTTAATGTCAATAAGCTACCTTATGAGCTAGATGACACATGTGTTGAAGAGGTGAACATGATAGAAGCCTTAGTTCAGGAGTCATTACCAAAAAAATTGTCTGAAAACCCATTAGAAAGTTGTCTATCCCATTTTGGTTTAGATTTTGAAGATGATAACACTATTGAAGAAGTAAATTCCCTATTAGATTCGACCCCTGTATTAGACACTAATAGATGGAAAGCTAGTTTCGAACAATTACCAGTTTCTGAGACTACCTTAATTCCTTCTTTAGAAGAGCCTCCTAAGTTGGACCTTAAACCACTACCCGACACTCTAAAGTATGTGTTTTTAGGCTCATCTAAGACTTTACCTGTGATCGTAGCTTCCGATTTGGATAGTGATCAGAAAAATAGGCTAGTGAATGTACTTCAAGATAATAAGGAAGCTTTAGGGTGGACTATAGCAGACATTAAGGGTATAAGTCCTACTGTGTGTATGCATCAGATTCATTTAGAGGAAAACTCTAAACCTTCTAGGGAGATGCAACGTCGACTGAACCCTAACATGAAAGAGGTAGTTCGAAAAGAGGTGCTTAAGTTGTTAGATGCGGGTATTATTTACCCAATTTCAGACAGTAAGTGGGTCAGCCCTGTTCAGGTTGTCCCTAAGAAATCAGGTATCACTGTAGTCCAGAATGATAACAACAAGTTAATCCTAACCCGAGTGACCACGGGATGGCGTGTCTGTATTGACTATAGGAAATTGAACAAGGTCACAAGGAAGGATCACTTCCCCTTCCTTTCATCGACCAAATGCTAGAGCGATTAGCTGGACATAGTCATTATTGCTTCTTAGATGGCTATGATGTAATTTTAAATAGTGGTAAGAATGGGTTCGTTCAGACTTGTGAAGATTCGAGTTTCTAAAATTAATAAAAATTATATACAAAAATATTACAATTGGTGCAAGAGGTACTGGGACTAAGGATTTAACTTTTAGAGTGAAAATAACCAAGACACTAGATTCCACTATTACACATGAATAAATGATGATAAGAATTCCAAAACTCTAATTATTTTTAAAATATCTTTTTCTTAATTCACAAATTATCAAGCATATTCTCAAACATTAATTGTATCCCTTAAGCATAGATTATCTAACCAAAGCATAACCTATCTAATTGAATCACAACTAATTAGGAAAAATTGTGCAAGCAATTAAAATTCTACAAAGTAGTGATTGAGTGAATTATAAAATACAAATTAGAGAAAAGTAGAATAGTTACCAATTATCCATGCATAAATAGCTTCCTCCGTGCCTTGATTACGCGAGAATTAGCTCATCATTATCATGGAAACATGCTCAAAATTCATCTTTATTAATGCTCAAAAATGGTTCACAAATGATGAAATAGGAGAAAAATTGATGAAAACCGGGTTTGTAACACTTTTGTTCGTTACAAACCGAGCTGTTACAGAGAACGATAAAGATGAAGTGTTGTTGACACTGTCGCAATACGACCCACAAACAGTTGTCGTTGTCACTGTTGAAAAACGACGTTCTTCATGCGTCCAATGTTCTTCGCGTTCATCATCAGCAGCAGCAGCAGAAACTGAATTCTGCAACTTGTGATTTCTTCTTCTCTGGCTCTCCTAAGCTCCCCAAACTCTCCACACCACCTCTAAGTCTCCCAGGGACTCTATTTATACCAAAACCAGGCGTTGAATCTCCTCCATTAATTCCAAAATATTCACAATATCTTTTATTCATGTACGGGAATAATCAAGATTTTCATTCTCTGTTTAGCTCCTCCACGCATCTTTTTGATCTCCACACACTTCTTGCACGCTGAAAATGTGTTAAACTCGTTCTAATCTCCACAAAATCTTCCACAAAATCTTCTCAACACGTGAAATACTCGTTTCTCCCTGTTTTCTTCTTGCGGATTATTCAGCCAAATTCGGTCGAACCTAAAGCCCAAAACATGTTTATTAGGTCATATAACAACTACCCATAAGAAATCAGCCCTTTAATCTCTTCATAACATCATCAAAAATCGATCGAACCAACTGCCAGTGAAAAAAAAAAATCCCGCCAAAAATCCATTTTCAAATGATGAAGGTGAAGTGCCCTGAATCCAAAACTCGGGTGCCTTTAACAGCTCGGCTGCCTTGGGGGTGCCCTTATCCAATTTTAGGGTGCCTTTAGTAATTTTGGTGGGTGCCTTTAACACTTTTTTCTGGGGTGTTTCCAACATTTTTTCGGGGTTCCTCCGGTGTATTTCTGGGGTGCTTCCGGTGCATTTCTGGGGTGCCTTTAGTACTTCATCCTGGGGTGTAAAACACCACTTTTCGAGCCAATTTCGCCGCAAGAGCTTATTTCTCTAAAAATACCTACAAAGACATAAAATAACAAAATAAATACAAAATCGAACACTAACAATATATACAATTGAGACATATTAGACACAATAATGTGTCTATCAGGCTACTCCGGATATAATCAGATCGTTATTTCCCCAGAAGACCAAGAGAAAACCACTTTTACCTGTCCCTTTGGTACCTTTGCGTATAGACGCATGCCGTTAGGGCTATGTAATGCCCCTGCGACCTTTCAGCATTGCATGATGAGCATATTTTCTGATATGGTAGAACGGTCTTTAGAGGTCTTAATGGATGATTTTTCAGTGTTTGGTTCATCTTTCGATGAGTGCTTGCATCATTTGACATTAGTGTTGACTAGGTGTAAGGAAAAGAATTTAGTGCTTAATTGGGAAAAATGACATTTTAATGTTAAATCAGGAATTGTGTTAGGGCACATCGTATCCTCTAAGGGTATAGAGGTAGACAAAGCCAAAGTTGATCTTATTAAGACTTTACAGGTCCCAAAAACCATAAAAGACATTAGGTCATTCCTAGGGCATGCAGGATTTTATCGTCGATTCATTAAGGATTTTAGCTTAATTTCTAGACCTCTTTGCAATTTGCTTGCAAAAGATGTTAAGTTTGTCTTTGATGATGCGTGCTTAGAGGCTTTTTAGAAGCTTAAGAGTTTACTCACTACCGCCTCCATAGTCCAGGCACCTAACTGGAACCTACCCTTTGAGATTATGTGTGATGCTTCAGATTATGTTATAGGCGTTGTGTTAGGACAACGAGAAAACAAATTACTTCATGTGATTTATTATGCTAGCAAAACTCTGAATGATGCCCAACTGAACTATACAACTACATAGAAGGAACTGTTAGCCATCGTGTTTTCCTTGGATAAGTTTAGATCTTATCTACTAGGTTCTAAGGTCGTAATCTATACCGATCATGCTGCTTTGAAATACCTTTTGTCTAAGAAGGATCCTCTTGTTGCAATAATTTTCTCTAGACATTAGAGACAAAAAGGGTGCAGAAAATGTAGTAGCAGATCACTTGTCTAGGCTAGTTGTTGATCATTCTAATGATTCCCTTCCTATAAGGGATAGCTTTCCTGATGAACAATTATTCTCTGTTTCCCAATTACCTTGGTACGCACATATAGTGAATTATCTTGTTACTGGTCGAATGCCTCAACATTGGGGTAAACAAGATCGTTCTAGGTTTTAAACCAAGGTTAAGCATTTCTTTTGGGACGATCCTTATCTGTTTAAGTATTGTCCAGACAAGATTATTAGGAGATGTATACCTGAGAGTGACCAGTCCAGTATTATCTCCTTTTGTCATGAACATGCTTGTGGGGGTCATTTTCGTGCTAAGAAGACTGCTGCTAAGATATTGCAGTGTGGATTTTACTGGCCTTCGTTGTTTAAAGACTCCCATAGTCATTGTGTTTCTTGTGAGCGTTGCCAGAGGTTAGGGACCATTTCCCGTAGAAATATGATTCCTTTGAACCCTATTTTAGTGATTGAGGTCTTTGATGTGTGGGGCATTGATTTTATGGGTCCATTTCCTAATTCGTTTTGTTATTTTTACATACTTGTCGCTGTAGACTATGTGTCTAAGTGGGTTGAGGCGGTTCCGTGTAGAACAAATGACCACAGGGTCGTAGTCCAGTTTTTTAAAGAGAATATACTTACACATTTCAGTACGCCGCGAGATATCATTAGTGATGGAGGTGCACACTTTTGTAATAGACCGTTTGCTCTTTTAATGAAACAATATGGTATTACCCATAAAGTAGCTACCCCATATCACTAACAGACTAGTGTTCAGGTAGAGGTTTCTAATAGAGAAATTAAGGGTATTCCAATGAAAACAGTTAATCCTAATAGGAAAGACTGGTCGTCCAGGCTTACTGATGCCTTATGGGCTTATCGTACTGCGTTTAAGACACCTATTGGAATGTCACCCTATCGTTTAGTTTTTGGCAAGGCATGTCACCTACCTGTTGAGTTAGAGCATAGAGCCTACTGGGCTATTAAGCAGCTAAACTTTTCACTTGACAAGGCAGGAGCTCACGGAAAGCTCCAGCTCAATGAGTTGGACGAGATTCGTAGAGATGCGTACGATAGTGCTAAGGAGTTTAAGAACAAAATGAAACTTGTGCATGATAAGAATATTTTACAAAAGTCATTTTCTCCAGGTCAAAAAGTTCTTCTTTATGACACTCGTTTGCATCTATTCCCCGGGAAGTTGCGCTCTCGGTAAACCGGTCCTTTTGTGGTCCGTACTATTTTTCCACATGACGCTATTAAGATTGAGACACCAGACGGTAGTAGTTCTTCAAAGGTTAACGGTCAGAGATTGAAGCCCTTTTTAGATCCTTTTCCCACAGGTGATGTTGAGGAGGTCCCTCTGGAGGACCCTGTTTACCTTGATTGACCATCGAGGCGATTTGTATGTTGTATATTATTTTTGTAGGTTTTTGATTCCACTTCACCCAGGTACTATCTTTCCAACTTCTCTCTTTACTGATTCCTCATGTTATTTATACTTTTGGTACTGTTCTTAAATTAGAAACATTGAGGACAATGTTAGATTTAAGTTTGGGGGTGGGTAGAAACTTTTTATCGTAATAAATAATATCCAGAGTCTAGAAATTTATGCTTATTAAGGAGTGCACTAACTAATCTAAGTGGATAGAAGAATTTTGGTTTAGGAGTTGAGGAACCAATCTGATTAGATGGAAACGTCTATAAGAGTCCATTCATAAAAGCACGGAGCTCAGGTGTTAGAAATAACATGATAATTTCACCGTATCTCGGAATCATCTTATTACTTCTGTTTTTATTTTTGCAAATTTTTATGTGGTGTCTGCTGAGTTGAAATAGAGTGATTGAGTTACATAAAAAAAGAAAAGAAAAAGACCAGACCAATTAGACCAATCGGAATAAATAACACTTGGATAGCAATATGTGTGTGTTCTCCCTGTCTCCGTCGCCTAAACAAGCGTGGAATGCAGGATCCACGGGAATTACCATGTAACCTGCTGACAAGAAGCATGCTCTTGGATCCAAAAGATCTAATCATGTCGTTAAAAAAAAAGAAAAAGAAAAGAAAGGAAGAGGTTTATTATAAAGTCAACCACTGGTTCCCTTGTATATGCCAGCTGTATTGATGTAGATTTAGGATTGTCGACCACTGGTTCCCTTGTATATGCCAGTTGTGTTGATATTAGTCCAGACCAGTATCTTAATCCACTAGGTCATAGGTTCATCTTGGCATTGAAGACCATTTGCAACCATCTATTTCTATATCCATCTTCTTAATCTATTCATGTGATTTGTAAGATTCCAGATATTGATGTCCATAGTGCGACTATTTTAGTAGAGCTCTGTCACTTTTATATGAATTTTAGTATACTTGAGTGCAAACTCATATACAGCAATTAGAATTTCGCATCAGGGTACTTCCTCCTGTAATCAATAAGTATGCCAACCAAGGAGGTTCTTTAGTGCATTCCAAAGGTCTGCGTAGATAGCTAGGGTCTGGAGTAAAGGTTTTGTGGTTACACCTCTGGTAAACCCTACCGAGACTATAACTCGGCCGCTAGGGCCACCTAGGGGTTTAAAGGCTTGTTGCATATGCTAAGTGCAATCGACGATGCCTGCGACAGTGAGTTAGGGTTTTATTTTGTAGTTTTAATTTGCTCGGGACTAGCAAATAATAAGTTTGGGGGTATTTGATAGACGCATTTATGTGTCTATTTTCATTTCTATTATGTATAGTATTAGTACCCATTTTTATACTAATTGTGGTATTTTATCTCCTGTAGGTGTTTTTGGAAAAATGGGATTTTGTGGCAAATTTGGCTCAAAAAGTGGTTTATGCGCTCATGGGAAAAAATTACTAAGGGGCACCCAAATAAATAAGGGGTGACCACTTGCTATTCGCACTCCTGGTCTGGATAAGGGGAGGTCATCCCCTTCATTTTGAAAACGAAAAAAGGCGTGAAAAATATTTTCAGAGAACAGATTTTTTTTGTTGGAATTGTGGACGACTTTTAAGGAGATTCAAGGGCTAATTTTCATTGGGTTAACCCTGTTAAAGATATACAGGCTTGGTATGAGCTATAGAATCGATAAAACAGGGATAAAGATTAAGTTTTTACGAAACAGAGAGTTTCGTATTATTTTCAAATATTTTGGTTGATAACTGGGGATACCGGAGGATTTTACGTGATGTATTGAGTCCTTATTCAGTCTACTGGAGAGTTTGAAAACCAAGTGACGTGTAGAGAAGATTAAACAGGGAAGAAAATTCCCGTAACTTGTGGAGAAAAGAAAACCTAGAATATTTGTGGATTAACTTGAGAGATTTTGGGTCTGGTGGCTATATATAGGTTGATTCGAGTCATATTTAGAGAGACGAATAATTTGGGAGAGTTTGGAGAAGTTTAGAGCGTTAGAGAAGCGAAAAAAAATCAACTGAAGTCGAGTTCAGAAACTTTTCTGCTGCTGCTGCGAAGAAGAACACGAAGAACATAAGACCCTCAGAGTCAGTCGCAGAGGCAGACTTATTTTCAGTGACAACAAGGTACGGTCGCATCTTCCTGCAGTCACCGAAGCTCTTCAGCAACAACTCCGACTTCTATTTTAGACCTTCAGCAACTACAGAATCCGCTGCTTTAACACCTTTCTCCCTTTTAATCAAATTTTGAGCCATAAACATGTATTTTGAGATTATGATTAATATGAGGAGCTAAACCCCATTGCTGAGGCGATAGAGGAAGCTGTTTTTCCAATAAAAAGTGGTATAATCTATTTTATTTATTTTATTTCAATTATTTTTATGATTAATTGCCTTGATTTATAATTGTTGGAATGATTTTTGTTAAGAAATTGTTATTTCTTTTGATAGAGCATGCTTAGCCATAGGTTCTTGATGCTTTATACTTTGGATTTACACTTGTTATTTTGAAAATCTACATGTTGCAATAGCTTAGAATCAAATTAAACGCAAAAATTGAATAAATATAAATACTAGATAAAATCACTTTGAACTTAGAAAAATAGTGGAATCTTAGCCTCAGTGTTCTTTTAATATTGATATCAACTTTTTCAGTGTTTGTTTTAAATATCAGTGATTTTTTATATTTAAAAGTTAAGTCTAAAGTTATCCTTCACAAGTTCGAGAATCGAATCCTATTACTACCATTTTTACTACAACTACAAAACACATCAGAGCATAGCTCGGTTGAACTCACCAAGCGTTGGTATGTCTAAGTTTGGTTGTCATATTTTAGTATGAAAACTCATCTAGAGTCGCTTGATTAAATACTAGAGTCAATTTCGTTTAGGTTAGACTAGAAAGTCTAGGAATATTGAGACATACAAGTATTACTTCGAAGACCTTAAGAATGAGAAGAAGTAACGAACTACAACGACGACATCATCCTTCCACTTGAGGTTAGTTATGTTGACTTGAACTTGTTTCATTCCTAACGTATGTTTGAAGTCGTGCATATTAAAAACATAACTACGAAGCTGTATATACAATACATATTTTATATAATACTCTATTGATGAGACATCATCATAATAGTATTATAATAGTAGACTACGAAGTATAATGCTTATCTTTTGAACTTTGTAGATATGACATCGGCATAAGCTTGTATATAGTTTTATGATTATGTGAACGGCTTATGGTGAAGATTTCATCATAGGAAACAATGTTTTTCATTTGTTTAAAGGAAGTACATTCATGAACTTGTTTCGTGAATCGAAAGGGAAATCAATAGGTTTATTGGTCCGGCTGTTCATTGCATATTCTTTGGATGACCAATATGTGTGAGTTGGTAGAACCGATCTTAACTCAGGTTATGTATCTTGGTATAATCGATCACAATACCTAGACTTATGATTTGGTATGACCGGTCCTGATAATTAGTGTAAACGATCCTAAGTAATCACCATGAGATGGTATGATCGATCCTTGTAATTGGTGTGACCGATCCTGGTAATTGGTTTGACCGATCATAAGTGTGTGTGACCGATCCTTGTAATTGGTGTAACCGATCCTATTGACTGGTGTGACCGATCACTAGTAGATACCATGTTTAGGTAGAACCAATCCTTGTGATTGGTATAACCGATCCGAACCCATGTATGTGACTTGGTCAGAACGATCACAACTAACCATTGTGACTTGGTATGACCAATCTCATAGTAGTCTTGGAATACTGGTAGAACCAATTCTAAACTTTTTTGGAAGTGTGGTAGAACCGATTCCAAGAACCAAATCCATGTAAACATGAAATAAGGATTTGCAGTGAAAAGATCTCAACATACATTGAACACGAGCAGTAACTCTTACCATTTATTGTCCAAAGATATTCCTTGGTACTCAAGGTGATCATGTGCCGAAATAAATTAAGAATTTTTTAATTAAGGATTTTGGTTTTATATGCTTTAATTACCAGCTATTAATGTATAACTCTAGATAATAAATATTAGTAATGTGCATTTACTAATAAGTGATTTTCTGTAAGAGATTTCGAAAAATATTGGATCAGCATCTATTAGAATTAGGAAAACGGAATTTTGGCATTCATTGCATATCTTGAGAATATTTTCGGTTTTAAAAATTCTTTGGTGTCCAAATATCCTTGGTCTATAAATACCTAAGTTTTCATTTCTAGCAAACGATCTTAAGAGCCAGGAAAACTTAAATTCTTGTTATTTCTGAATGAGCCGTCTAATCAGAGAGGAAAGTATTATAATTAGGTGAAATCTCTTATGACCTCTCGTTTAAATACTTTTGTGGTATCAAGAAGCTCTACGAGTACCGTTGGTGGAAAACTAGATAACTGCAGTGTTATTAGTTTTCGATTTTATTTGATTGACTAAAGGTTGTTGAAAATTTGATTGCACCTAGTTTGTTTATTCTTGAGAATCTTCTCTTATAATATAAGATTCATTCATACTAGATCAAAGTATCGACGGGATATTTAGAACTGTTGTTAGATATAAAGACATCTTGTGATAATCCATTTTTAACAGGATTCGTTCTGTGTGTGATTGATTACAAGAGATTAAAGTGGTATTAAACAAGTATTTGACGACAATAGAATATTTGAAGATGAGGAAAATTCTTATTAGTTTTTGTATCTTGTGGATTTAGTCCACAAACATTGATCGGCTGGGATCCAACAAGAATCGATTTATCTTTGATATATCTGATTGAATTGTTCCGTGAGATCGGCATCACTTTATATTTCTCTTTGAGATCTATATCGATTGATTGCAAATCTAGACTTGACTATTTCGGTAGTTATTCTTTAGATCGATCTAACCAGAAAAATGAGTTTATTAGATTAAACATAAGAGCCTTTGTCAACAAATCATCATAATATTCTAACAAGATTGATTAGAGTGGTTACCAAACAGATTATTCTTTTGCTGTTTGGAATACAATCCTAAGGACTTGCGATTCACATGCGTGAATCTAGGAGTCGAAGGAGCAGGGATACTGAGGGAACTAAGTATCTAGGGGTAGTCTGCTTGGTATCAACTATACGAAATTGGTATTAGATTTTATATAGCGGCTTAATTCTGAGAGTATTCAAAACTGGACTAGGTCCCGGGGGTTTTCTGCATTTGCGGTTTCCTCGTTAAAGTAAATTGCACTTTACGTTAACTCCGTAATACTTGATATTGATCCTATAGAGTTTTAGTTTTCGGAACCTATTATCAAGTACACACTTTTTTGTCGTATCGCCTTGATCTTGTATCCATAGTCAATCACACAAGTTATCATGTTGTTGTATTGTCTCGATCTCGTATCCATAGACGATCACACGAAGTGTGAAACGAATTGTCGTATTGTCTCGACTCCGTCCATAGACGATCACATTTGGTAGAGGACTTATGGGTTGAAATAAAAAGATTGTGGTGTATTTGGGTACCCTCGTATTTTCAATTGGTATCAGAGCAGGCAAACACGAAAAGATCTAACAATCTGTGTTTAGTGGGATCCAACCTATAAGATATGAGTTTACAAAGAGGTAAAGTAAAATCTAGAACAGACTCAGTTAACGTATCACAAGATTTGGGAAAGTCTCTATATGGATTTAATTCTAGCAAATGTTTAAAAGGGGTTTCTTCCACAAGTTCTACTTGCTCTTCTGAAATATGTCTAAATGTTCTCAAAAAGAAGTTAAGTTAAGCCCTGTATTCACAATTAATGATTCAGATTTTGAAGAATCTCTTAATAATGTTAAAGAGGATATTGATTGCGTGAATATAAAAAAATCACAGCTAAATGAACTAAGTGAAAAATTCCTCTCATGTGCAACTGAACTCACTCTTATGCTGCATGAAAGCTGAAAATGATCAACTCATTCTTGATCTGACTACCTTAAAAGCAGACTTTGACTCTCTCAAGAACACATATTCCTTGAAGATTCAATTCTTGGAGATAAACTAAGTAAAAGCATGGATCAAGAAAAGAGGCTTGAGATTCTAAGAAAAACAACTTCGGACAAATACAATACCATAAAGCTCTCATATGATTATGAGATTAAAACAGTTTCAGAACATGTCAAAAGGTTAAAAGATGAGAAACACTCCTTGATATCAAAACGTCAACTGGTAATATCCTACCCGGATAACTCCGTAAAATCTTATCTAACGTTGTCCTCGAAAATGAAAAAGAATGACATTGAAGGCTCTCGAAAGAAATTTTCATCTTCTAAAGGAGCCCCTATATTTTCTGGTTATTCCAAGATGAACTACTCACATCAGAGTTCTCCACAACATCATAAACATCATTATAGACGATATTTTCGTTACGGAACTAAAGTTCATAATTTAAGAGATTGTCAACAATCTTCTTGTTCTGAGAAAACAACTTCTAGTCTAGGTTGTAACAAAAGACCTTTTTCGAAAGAAATCATACATAACTCTGATTTCCTCAAATGAAAGTGTTCTCACAAGAATCCTCAGAAGGGATCTCAAAGAGTAGTACATCACAAAAGGAAAGAGGATCGAAAGACTAACAACTCATGGAAATGGATACCAAAGAAGACGGTGTAACCAAACAAAAAGGAATATGGCAAATTCTCCAGTTCATTAATATGTAAGGTAATACCTAAATATTTTGATGATAGTATTTTCTATGATAAGTTTGGTCGGTCTTATAAGAGAAGTAAGATCCCTAAGAAAACAGATAAAACAAAATTCTCTACTACTGTTGAAGAGAATAATTTGTCTCAACCAGATACTTAGTATCTTGATTATATACACTGAATCATGAAGTGCTCAAACTGTTATTTGATGAGTTTAGTGTATGTAACACAATAGTTTAAAACTTGCAAGATATATGGAAATATTAACAAGAAGGCACTTTCTTAAAATCTTTAATATCAAAAAAATTCTGTTCTTCTATATTAAAGGGGATTTTTTTTGATTTCCATAATCAATGACCAAGTCCTTGGAAACTATTGATATATAAAGTTTCGGTAATCTTTTATGTCTCTTAAGGAGAAAAATCTTGTTTATTCCTCTTGGAACAAGAATTATGTACAATACAGATTAGCATGCAAAGCTCTCTGCAATGATTTCGGAAAGGTATGCTGAAAAAATGGCATGTGATCCTTCCAGGTTCTACAACTCCAATGGAAACAGAATCACCTCTTGCAATAATTTCAATCTTTCATATTCCATTATCGATTATGCAAAAGAGTTTCACAAAATGGCGTGAACTTGTGCAGAAAAAAAAATTAGAGGTCATGATGTTGAAGCATTCTCTTGAGAAATCTTTACTTGTTCAAGATCATCTTATCAAGCAACATGAATTACTTCCGAAAAGATTGAACGAAGGAGAACCTAACTTACTCAAAATTGAGGAATTATTCTTCGATCAAGGATCTCTTCAAAGAATTCAGAGAAGTATTCCTATCAAGCGAAAGAGATCTCAACATCATAAAGAAATTTGATTTTCAGATCAATTCTTGTTTCAGAGAAAATAGACTTCAATGTATTGATTTATTCGATATTTTTGTATAAGGTCTATTTTGAATAAAACTATCAATTATTATTTATGAATAAAATTATTATTTTATAATTTTTGTTTCATGTGATAGTTTCTGATTATGTAGCCAGTGAATGAATGTTTATATTTTTGTTATGTGTTTTTGGTTTATGAGATGTCTGAATTCGGTTTTTAACCTTAATATTCAATCTCATATAATGTAACCCTTATGATTTGTGTGGCTTTTTAATTTAGTGGGATTAAGTTCTAGCCCATGTTGGAAGGCTTTATCAAAGGATCATAAGGTGTTCCGATTGAAACTCATATGTGAAAAGTCACAATATGTTGAATCAATTTATGTTTACATGATTTGTGTTTAGCATAACATATGTGTTTCAAGTTTTCAACTTTTGCTATTGTCACGCATTAGTTAAAACCGATTTAACCTTTCTCTGGTAAAGGTTTCTTTTGTTGTTGTTCTTTTGTTCTTACGAGAGGATGAAAACACACTGGGGGAGAGTTCTTATTTGAACTTGCGTTTAATGATATATCTTTCTTGAGAGATGTGGGTGCGGAAATTGAGGTAACAATTTTATTTGTTAGTTAATTATTTTCCTGTTTAAGAAAAGCCTATTTATATTGCATATATTTTACTTTTTTTGTTAGCAAAATTTCGGTACAATTGATATGTTCCTTTATTATGTATGGATTGTTTATGTGATTCAATTGTTTCCGGTTAAGAAAAATTGTGTAAATTTATTTGGCTTATTGTTTGGTATCTTCTTTATTGTTGGGTATCAAGTGTTTTTGTGTAACGAAATTCGGTGCAGTTGCGGTGCTGTAATGTATATATTTGTTTCAATTGCTTCCAGTTAAGAAAATAATTGTGCAAGTCAAATTATTTTGGTTTGTATCTATTGTTTGTGTCTTAACAAAAAATTTGGGATCATTTGTTTAGTCCAATTGATTCCGGATGAGAGAAACTAAGTTAATTCTCATCTTAGTTAGACTTATCAATTGGAGGATTCGGTTATTCAAGTCTAATCGAATACCTTGACAAGAAAAACTAGTTAACTAACCTAGTGTTTGTCTTGTCTAAAGTGAAAGGTCTAAGTTATTGTCTGAATAATTAGAGCCTGATGAGAAAAATAAAGTTAATTCCGATCTTTATTTTTGTCTTATCGAAACAAGCGATTGTGCATACGCAATCAGTTCAACAAGGGAATTAAGTATCTTAGTCGAATTGTTGAATTATTAGGGAAAATTGCTTCAGGCAATTGTTTCCTTGATAACATATTGAAACTAAATTACTTTTGTAGTTTCGATTTTAATATTGGTTATCTAAAATGGTATGTGAAACCTTCGTGTTTAACTCTTATAGTTCGTACAAGTATTATAGATTTTTAAGATCCTTTTGGTTTGTCCTTTATTACATTGAACCTTTATCATTTTGTGACAAAAGGGGGAGAAATATATGGAGCAAACAAGTGATTTTCAATCACTAAGAAAGGATAATTGTGCTTAAGTGTTATATTTAACGAAAGAGTAAAGTATTGACTAAGGGGGAGAAACATATCATATTGCTGTGTAGTAATTCTTACTACAAAAGGGAAATAACAAATATGTTCTGATTGAATATTTACCTAGCATGCATTTAGGGGGAGTAAAAGCTTTTTTTATTCAAATGTCAACATTGGCATTTATTGATTGGATACATGCAAGTTGGATTAAAAAGATTGTGGTGTATTTGGGTACCCTCGCCTTTTCTTCTTGTTTGGTTGGGAGAATTGGAATCGTAGGATACAATTATGGGGTAATCGAATTTCAAGAATTGGATTCCAAAGAATTGATTTCAAACCCAAAAAATTAGCGTTTGGTTGAAGTATTTCAATTAATTTTGTTTTTACCCTGGAATACAATTCTATTGCATTACTAGACCAATGCAATGGAAATTTATTGTTTTTGTGGGAATTGGATTCCTAGGAATCAAAATTCTTAATTACATAGAGGTTATTTGTGGTGTTTGGTTCAAGGAATTGGCCACATTCCCAGGAATTGGATTACCAGGAATTCAATTCCTTGAACCAAACATGTTCTAAAGGATGTTGTCTTCTCGGTTGAACCCTAGAGGAAAATGGAGGCCTTGATCTCGTATAACTACACTGACTCAGTTCTTGGTGACTTGTTTGCCATTGTTCCTATGATTTTGCATTTGTAATTACATTGTTCTATTTTATTAAAGGAAAATAGAGGCCTTTCATTGTAAATTCTTCTTAGATATTTTTCCCATCATTATAAGAAATTATTAAGTAAAAAGAGTAAAAATGACAGGAAAAATAGGGGGAATGCACTAAAAATATTTTTTGACCGGTCAATAGAAATTTCATTGAAAAAAGGCACTTAACGGGGATACCTTAACCAAATGATTACAACCGAGAAAAAAAAGAGAACCGAAAGAGGAATTGGCTACCAAGAATAAGGACCACAAAAAGAATTACGGAGGCCGATATATGAATCCCATAAATAAATCACCATATTTCCCGTAGGCCCTAACCTTTTTGTATTCGATTTGTCCCAAAAGAACGCTTGTAATTTGATATCTCTAATGAGACTTGTCAAATTTTTCTTTTTGTTATCAAAGATTCTTGGATTCCGCTCTTTCTATATACACAACCATATTGTACCAACTGGGATATTATTCCATATTCTACTAAGTCTTTCATATCCTCAATTAAACTTACAAGTCTTTATAGATGTAATGATATTAGGATCGTATGAGCATCCAAAGTGGAATCCTTTAACAAAGTAATCTCATATTCTCCGGATTCCCCAACAACCATAAAACAAATGCGAACGCGATTCATCGTCTTCCTTACAAAAACGACATACACTAGAAATATCCATTCCTCTGCTTAAAAGTTTATCCGCTGTCATTACCCGATCATGAGAAAGAAGACAAAGAAAATAAAATAAAATTGTAAGGATACTCATGACTCCAAACAACTTTGGTTGGATAATATGTCTCACCTTGATCGTCGTTGTCTTTAAATGCATCCTTAACCGTATATTGACCATGATCACTACCAACCCAAATTCGGGTATCCATAACCCCTTCTTAAATAGAGACCGAAGAATGATATATAGGTATTTGACCAAATAGGATCGTCCAGTTCTTATAGAACCTATCACCAAAATACCCTTAGACGGGGATAGGGCTAAGCGGAGCAATAAATATATATAACACTTCACTTGTAATGGTTTGAGAGTATCTTTTCCTAGACATAAATCTCTACCTTACACTACCTTCTCTAATTTCATACATACTAGTCACCGCAAACTCTTTGGTCCTTGAAGCTTCCTTAGCCAAAAGAAACATATCCCATAATTTTCTTTCACCAAGCCAAAAATCTTCCAAAAATCTAGAGGGAGAATTCAAATTGTTGCATTGTTAATCGGACTTTGTAAAATTCTATTCTATTAACAAAACAAATAATATTGTCACCTTGTTCTTATAAACGATGTGAAGTACTAGCCCTTGCTTTACATCTGGTCTTTCAGCTATAAGAATCTAGATGGTATCCCTTTGGCCATGGATATTAGCAACCGGAATGATAGTGAAGGGTAACCAATAATGCAACAATGAGAGAATATTATTTACTCATTTAATTGGGCGTAGGTCTCAAGAATTAATTGGGAGCCTTCCACTAGAGGACAAAAAGGTCACCCAAACCTAATTTTTCAAGAATCCCTTATCCAAATATTTTAGGTAATGGCTAATCTACCCTTATCTAATTAGTGTTAATCTCACTTAATTAGAGTTTAACCTTTTTTTTCCCTTGCCCAAATTTGTATGAAAAGTTGTTATTGAAATTTTAATGTAGAGTCGTTATTTTTTTAACGACGACTCTAAAGAGTCGTTATTGTTTCATGATGACTTTAAAGTGTCTTACTAATTAAGATTTCTGTCAATCTTCTCCGTGGGTTCAATTACGAGTACCTAGCTCAGCTGGTCATCCCCGTTCCCCAAAGTTACTAATTAAGCTTTGGGTTGTTAAGGAATCGCTTATGGTTACAGCTATTGGTAATTTCCCTGATTGATACCATTTTCATCTTATTTGTCTTCTCCAGCTAGGTAGTTTGGGCAGTTATCTTTTTACAGGAAATTATTTTCAATGCATTGCACTCGATCCAGATCTTCACCATTTTCAGCCCAATATAGAACATCATCATCCAGACCTTCCTCTTCTAGATCAGTATGTTCTTTGTCACCCTCATTTTCTTCGCAGAACCTATCTACAGTTTCACAGGGTGATAAAATTAAGTGCCCTTTCAATGGTTTTTATGGTTATGGTGGTGGTATAAGGGGCGGGGGTTACGCCAATAGTGCAATTTACCGGCATCTGACAGTCAGACACTTCCCCAACGAGGAGGCTAAGAATATTTGCAGAGAAAGGATAAAAAATAATGTGGTTTGTTTGGATGCATGGGAGAAAGCCTTGACTTGTATGCAAATGTGGTTATGTATTAATTGCCTACAGATTCATGCATGGAAAAAGCCTTGCATATCTAAATCACACCCTGCCGACATTATTGCAGGCCCTCTTAATGACAGTAATGAGGTTGACTTTCTTATTTATGGCACTTCGAAACCACAAACCAGTGTAGTCTCCTCTGATGATTGCAATCCTGTTGACACTAATGATCTTACGGTCGATATGCTTAACCTGATTTTTTTTGAAAAGAGTTACTACCATTACAAGTATACCTCATCAATGCAGATTGCATTTTTCTCGTGCTCTGAAGGCTTCCCTAGACAAGGTACGTATACACACTACAGATTTACAGGCTTGGCTTCATTTACTTCTCCTTCCTACTTGTATTTTGAACCTATTTGTACCAAAATGCTCTCTCGAGGAACGTTCTGACAATAGGAAAAAGCTTCATGTTGCTACAATAAACCATGCCATTCATACATGGAGCGAACCAAATGATTGCACTCTTCTGGTTCAGAAACTGCTTTCACAGCAAAAGCAACCTCCCAAAAAATCAAATTAGAAGAAGAACAAGACTGATCCTAATATTGAGGCTTGCAGGAATAAACTTGGATATGGTCATTACTCAGCAGCTATACGTATTTTATCTTCAGATGGCATTGTACCTCCTTTACCTGACACATTGTTAAAACTCCAGCAGAAACACCCTTATGCACCTTCTCCATCTATTCTTGCAGAAGACATTTCAGTTCCATCATTAACTGTGGAGGCCAAGGATGTTCTCAATGCTATGAATTTTTTTCCTAAAGGAACATCATGTGGGAGGGATGGTCTAAGGGCACAACATCTCTTAGATCCAATGAGTGGAGCAGCAACTGCAGTAGCTGATGAACTTTTGCAATCAATCACTGAGGTGGTGAACTCATGGATCGCATGTATGTGTCCGCCAATTCTTGGTGAATTTGTTGCTAGTGCACCCTTAACTCCCTTGCTTAAACCTAATGGGGGGATTGGACCTATTGTTGTGGGCACCATTTGGAAAAGGTTGTGTTCCAAGCTTGCGGCTACTGCTGTTTCTAGGGTTATGACTTCTTATTTAGGCTCATACCAGTTTGGTGTTGGTGTACCCTGTGGTGGGGAATGAATTTTGCATTTTGCTAACAGGCTCCTAGAGACGAAGGGGGGTGATAGTACCATGACAATGTTACTTGTGGACTTCTAAAATGATTTTAACCTCGTCGATAGGTCTTCATTAATTAGGGAAGCTAGAGCACACTGACCATGTATTTCTCGATGGAATGAGTTTTGTTACTCAAAACCTGCTCGTCTTTACTACAATGAGTCGATCCTTTCATCTTCCCAAGGTGTACAGAAGGGAGACCCTCTTGGTCCCCTATTATTTGCCCTTACTCTTCATTCCATTAATGAAAAAATTGATGTTGAGTGCTCATTGGACCTACATGCCTGGTATTTAGATGACGGGACTATCGCATGTGACACATTGGAAGATGCTAAAGCCCTTAAAATTATCTAAGCTGATGGTCCGCAGAGGAGTCTTTATTTGAATGTCACTAAAACTTAAATATTTTGGCCTACCTTTGACCCTAGAAGAGACATTGCAAGCAACTTCCCTGTTGCAATCGGCAAGCCTGAAATTGGAGTGAATCTCTTGGGAGGACCGGTTAGCTTAAATATGCAATATTGCAGGGACATGGTTCAGAGTAGGGTTGAGAAGACCATACATCTTATGGATAGAGTCAAGAGGCTAAATGATCCACAAAGTGAGTTATTGCTCTTGCGCAATTGTAGTGGCATTTCCAGGTTATACTTCACACTCCGAACCACTAACCCCCTTGTTATTCAAGATGTTGCCACTTGTTGTGACCATCATCTTATGGACTACCTGCGAAACATCATTGTGGGGATGGTGCTGGTTTTGGCCTGCTCCAACAGCGCTTAGCTACTTTGGTAATTAAGGATGGAGGATTAGGTATGTACACCATGACTGATACAGGCCAGTACTGCTTCCTTGCGTCTTGTGCCCAGACTCTGCATTTACAAAACACCATCTTAAAGCAGACCTCAGCAGGAGACTCTATCCACAGATTCCAACATGCTTTATAGTCATTCACTCAGATTTGCTCGTCTGTCTGTCACCGATGTGTAGAAACTCTAAGTATTTTGTTTGTTTGTTTTTTTTAAAGAAAACAAGAAAAAGTAATAATAATAATAGTTAAATAAAAAAAGTAATAATAATAATAATTATTATTTGATTCTTAATAATATGCCCCTGGTGGCTCTCTTTTCTTATAAATAAATTAAAAAAATAAATATTAATAGGGTGACAAGTGTCACAATCCTAAGGGTTTGGGTAATTTAGTCTTTTCATTATATCTAGATACCCCTTATCCACCTCCCATGGATGGGGATAAGAATCTAGGCCCCTAATTAATTCTTGGTGCCCCAATTAAACGAGGGATTTTTTTTGTTTTTTTTTTTGTTTTCCCTTTTATTTTAAAACTTTTTCAAGTTTGTCGGGACTTTATGAAAATATGAAAATATGAGAAAAATATGAAAATATCATCTCATAGTTCATTGCTGTCATACATCGTATACCTAATTGGATGACTCATTGGAATTATTCTGAAATACGTTCGTGTAGTACTCGCACTATAAAGTTCATATCTAGAAATTTTAAGATAGGAAAGATGCTGCTGCTGTGCTGCACCATTGGGAACTCAAGTGTATGTTTATGTGGGTAGACTATATTGATATGAGACGTCACTAGGGGAAATAAAAGTTACTAGTGGCTGCTATGGATTTTCTCGTACCTGTTTTACTGACACTATTGTATTTAACAGTTGTGTTGGATGATTTTATCTTTTAGAAGTAGTTTCGTGTAGGGATGGCCATTTGTTTTATCCAAAATCATCCCCGTGAGTATCCGTTCCGTTTGGATAGGGTTTTACCCGTACAAATGGGGATGGGGTCGAGTAGCTTTCATATTATAAGGGTTTAGACTTTTATGCAAGAATTTGTATCGAATTTTTAAATTTCTACCACTTAGTCGAGCTTTCTTTCATTTATTATATTCTTTATCGTTCATGTATATTCATCACTTTCGTTTCTTTGTTGTGATCAGACACATTCTCTAAAAGTTAAAATAGTGAAAATGATACAGATAATGAAATGGTTAACATGCACGGAGATAGAATGAGAGAGGAAAAAGTAGAAAACTAATAAGTCATTTAAAGATTCTTTTGTACACTTTGAGATAGATTTCTAAATTTAAAATTTTTGTTTGATTCATATTTAAGTTTTGATTATAAATAAATTTATGTATTAACACTGTGTTACGGGAAATTCATGGAAAACCCGCCCCATACTGGTATTCTCCATACCCGCCCCGCTCCAATTCATATGGGTAACAGGGCGGGTATGGTTTTTTTTTATTTACGAACGGAGCAGTGATTGGAATTGGCATACCCGCCCATGGCCATCCCTAGTTTCATGGTCCAGCATTCCATGAATGAACA
>JAJJMB010010838.1:0-10869 GCA_023531105.1 Papaver atlanticum | reverse complement strand
AACTCTCTCAAACTCTCTCAGGACTGAATAAGGACTCCATACACTCCAATCTTGCCGTAAACTCTTCACAAATTCTTTTGTAAACCGAAAACAACTCAAATCGTGAATTCTCCCTGTTTTGCTCCAACACGGATTTCTATCCCTGTTTAATCGATTCTACAGCTCATACCATACTTGTTTATCCTTAACAGGGTTAACCCAATGAAAATCAGCCCTTGAATCGCCTAAAAAATCATCCAAAATTCGATCAATCAATCTGCCAGTAAAGAAAAGAATTTCCCGCCAAAATCTGTTTTCAAATGTTGAAGATGGGTGCTAAAGATGAATTTGGGCTACACATAGCCATGGGTGCCCCTTATCCGCTGCTGGAGTCCGTATAACACTTGTCCCTTGGGGTGCATTTAGACAACTTTTTGAGCCGATTTTCCCAAAAATGTTTATTCCCCAAAAATACCTACAAAGGGACAAAATACCATAATTAGTACAAAAATAGGTACTAAAAATATACACAATAGAGATGAAAATAGACACATAAATGCGTCTATCAAATACCCCCAAACTTATTATTTGCTAGTCTCGAGAAAATTAAAACTACAAAATAAAATCCTAACTCACTGTCGCAGGCATCGTCGGTTGCACTTAGCATGTGCAACAAGCCTTTAAACCCCTAGGTGGCCCTAGCGGCCGAGTTATAGTCTCGGGAGGGTTTACCATAGGTGTACCCACAAAACCTTTACTCCAGACCCTAGCTATCTACGCAGAACCTTGGAATGCACTAAAGAACCTCCTTGGTTGGCATACTTATTGATTACGGGAGGAAGTACCCTGATGCGAAATTCCAATTGCTGTATATGAGTTTGCACTCAATTATACTAAAATTCATATATAAGTGACAGAGCTCTACTCAGATAGTCGCACTATGGACATCAATATCTGGAATCATACAAATCACATGAATAGATTAAGAAGATGGATATAGAAATAGATGGTTGCGAATGGACTTCAATGCCAAGATGAACCTATGACCTAGTGGATTGAGATACTGGTCTGGACTAATATCAACACAACTGGCATATACAAGGGGACCAGTGGTCGATAATCCTAATTCTAGATCAACTCGTCTGGCATATACAAGGGAACCAACGGTCAATTTATTGAACACAATTTATTTTATTTTATTTTTTATTTTATTTTTTAACGACATGATTAGATCTTTTGGATCCAAGCGCATGCTTCTTGTCAGCAGATTACATGGTAATTCCCGTGGATCCTGCATTCCACGCTTGTTTAGGCGACGGAGACAGGGAGAACACACACATATTGCTATCCAAGTGTTATTTATTCTGATTGGTCTAATTGGTCTAGTCTTTTTTTTTTAATTTTTTTTTTTTTTTAGTAACTCAATCACTCTATTTCAACCCAGCAGACATCAACATAAAAATTTGCATTAACAAAAACAGAAGTAATAAGATGATTCCGAGATACGGTGAAACTATCATGTTATTTCTAACACCTGAGCTCCGTGCTTTTATGAATAGACTCTTATAGACGTTTCCATCTAATCAGATTGGTTCCTCAACTCCTAAACCAAAATGCTTCCATCCACTTAGATTAGTTAGTGCCATCCTTAATAGGCATAAATTTCTAGGCTCTGGAGTTTAAAATGCAACTAAAAAGTTTCTCCCATACCCCCAAACTTAAACCTAACATTGTCCTCAATGTTCTAAAGATAAAATTAAAAGCATGAACAAGGAGAAACTGTTACCATTTAAAGCAAAAAGAGTTAAGGAAATATATTACCGTGTTGCATGAACCATGGGTTACCTCCCAAGAAGTGCTAAGTTTAAAGTCTTCAGCCAGACATTGTAAAGGATTAGTCACCTCGAATCGTATAACAGTAGTCGGAATAACTGTGGGTCTTCAAAACCAAATAGAGCTGACCAAAGGAAACTGTAATAAACCAACGAAATGAACAAGACTAGCATACCCTTACCTAGTTTCCTGATTAAGAAATTTAAATCTAATTGTGGTTCAGGTTCAGGTTCTATAAAGGGGTCTAAATAAAATATTTTCATTGGTTGCGTTTCTTCATAGGTGGGATCCAAATTATCAGGTTCTAAAGTCTGTAGAAACTCAAATAAGAACTTAGAAGCACATAATAATAACCTAAATAATTGAGGATCCTCTAAGTCAATCAGGTTTGACTTACATAATTGACCACAGTGAGAGTAGTGGTCATTCTTAAGCAAATGTGTCGATTTTATTAACCTAAAGTACTTAGGCTTAGTCTCAGAACTAAATATTCGACACATTTGGAATATAAATATTCCCACAGTTGGAAGAAAACTATTTGGTGGGAAAACAAAGTCAATTTTGGTATCATAGCCTGGGCAAACCACATCAACCATAGGATGGGTTTCTAACGACTGAACTTCTTCCTGGACATCATTAGGTTCGGGAAAACGAGTATGAAGGTAATCTTGTAAAATGGTCGAGGCACATGTATCAAGTCCCAAGTGAGGGATCTTTGTAAGAGCTAAAGGTAAGGCACATGGAGAATGATAATCACCCCCAAACTTAGAGTTTTGGGTGTCTCTGGATAGGCTAGCTATAATTTCCCTAATTTCTAGATCATCAGAATCCTGAAAATAGTCAATTGCTTCTTCTAGGTTATACTCAGGTGATGTATCCTCACTCAAATTTAAAAGATCTACGAGTTCATCTTCTTTGTCTAAGACTATTGTTTCTAAGTCGCTAGACTCTAAAACAGCATTTTCAGAATAAACCCATTCCTCTAAACCACTATCGGCTTCATAATCAAAAGGAAAAACTACATCGTCTAAACCGGGGATATCTCTAGACAAATCCTCGTCCTTTTGAATAGGTGAATAATTATTAAAATTATTTGGATTTGAACTAGAAATAACATTATCATTATAAAGCTCAATTGGAGTAACAAATTCCTGATCACTATGCCTACATATTTCATATTCTTCATCAATACTATCCTCGTCATAATCATCATTGTAATAACATGAAAATGGTCGAACCTCGTCTAAACTAGTGTTTCCAATGCTAACCTCGTCTTCTTGATTATGCAAATAACTATCCTCATTTTCAAGGGTACTATTGGAAACACTGTATTGGAAATCAAGATTATTTCGAGCAAGTCTTTCGTTCGTCTCAGCCATTTGCTTGAGGGATTCCTCTATAGAGAATTCACTCAATGGTGCAGTTCGTCTATTCATTTCCGACACAAACCTATTTGTCTGTTCAGTTAACTGCTTAAGAGACTCTTCTAAAGATACGGAAGGATCATAAACAGAAGGATCATAATAAGGACTAGTTTTCAACAGTTTGATTGTATTGTCCAAAGACGAGGTACTAGCACTATAATAATCCATATTTTCTTGCTCGTATGACCGGTGTGTATGTGGATAGTAATTGGGCTCACCATGGTATGAACCATAACCTTCAAAAGGTTGGTGTTCCCAACCACTATTTACACTATGGTCGTAGTGTGAATAATGTCCATTTTGAAACTCAGTCGGATATTCCTTGTATTGGCTTCTATCATACCAGTTCGACATTCTTAATTGCAAGGGAATTCTAAACAATCACAAACAAGGCTGACTCGACCAAATCAAACCTATAAAATCTAGCAAACAACAAGCATGATGGCTCCCTTAGATTGTTTCTAGACCAGCTTCTACTCTTCCAAGAGGCAACTGGGTATAGTTTTAGCAAACCTCTCTAGAACGATCCGAATAAAGTAAGTCGAAGAGAAGTAGGGGAAGCTCAGAGGATCTTTGATACCCCCACCTCTTTGGCAACGTTTCCCTGGGTTACAAGGCGGCTCTAATCGACTTACAGTAATCTTCCTGAACTTTGAGTTAGGCTAACAAGATACCCAATACGATCCTTTTGAACGACTTTCCTATAAGCTCGTTACCCTATCGGTCTCGTTCTAGTCAATATTTTAAGCTTAGGTTCGCGTTCGGTATCGTTTTCCTAAGGCGGGCAAGAAGAGAACGGTGATGAAATCCGAACCCTTATCTTGTATGGCCAGGCCTTGCCCTTTACTAGGAAAATAAAAGTCCGTATTCAGTCCTCAGCATATATGCATACGAAGGAAGACAGTAAACCCGCTGACAGGGGATTCGCGGGTGTTTAAAAGTTTACCTCCCGTACCAGACGGGCGAAGAACCGTTGAAGTCGACTCGGGCCACTGACTCCTGTGTCAATGTGCGAACCCGAGGGGCCAAGACGATATCGTAATCGTCGTCCTTCCCTGCAAACAGTTTATATTTAATTTTAACCCTTCCTTAGGGTTTTTTTTAAAAATAATAAAAGTCCAAAGTCCAAATGTCCAAAAAATAAAAAAAAGTCCAAAAATAAAAAATAAAAAATTACAAGAATAAAAATAAAACCCTATTTACAATTTCTAAAAATAAAAAGTAATAAAATCTAAAATAAAATAACTATATACAAAAATCTTCTTCTTCACTCCTTTGGACTCCTCTTTTCTTTCCTTCTTTGGCGATGCTTTCCTCTTAGAACACTTTTTCCTTTCCTTTTAGCTCCGCTCCAAATCTGAAAAGAATCGAAAAATACCAAACGCGTAAAGAAGAACAAAAAAAAGAAAAAAAAGAAAAATAAATCTAAAAACCCTAAAAACAAGTCCGCGTCGGCGGCACCAAAAACTGAAGTGTTTTGTAGTTGTAGTGGTAAAAAGATTCGTTGCTCGAACTTGTGAAGGATTTTTGAAAATTAATTAAAATTGTTTCAATAATAATGAGAAAATACCGAGACTCTGGATTCCACCATTGACCAATTAATTGATAAACTCTAATCAATATTCATGCAATATTCTTCTTTAAAGTGATTCTAATATTTGTCTCTAATAGATTTTTGAAGTAATAATTGTAAGCACGAAGCATGAAACATCAAAAGTATTAAAACCAAGCATGTCCCATCAAAACACTTCACAATTACTCAATAAAAACCAATTTTTCTTTTAAGTTCTATGCAAATAATCATGTAAAATAATTGCAATAAATAATTAAAATAGAACTATACCACTTTTCATGGAACAATGGCTTCCTCCGTCGCCTCGGCTAAGGGGTTTAGCTCCTCATATTAACCACTTGCTCAAAATACATATTTGGTGTTCAAAAGTTGATTAAAAGAGTGAAAAGTGCTTAGCAGCGGATTCTGTAACAAATATAATTGTTACAGAACCTATTCATACAGAGAACTGTTGCGAACTGAAGCTAACTGTTGGAAAAATTGTTACAAAGGGTATAGAGTTTGAAAGCTACGGTCACAGTTTCTGCGACTTTCTTTTACTGCTGTTCTGTGTTCTTCGTCTTCTCCGGCCACAGTTGCACCAGCAGAAACACGATCTCTTCCAATGATTTTTATGGCTTCTCTAAGGCTCTAAACTTTCCCCTAAACTTTGTTGCTTCTCAATATGACTCAAATCAACCTATATATATCCACCAAACCCCAAAATCACTCGAGTTAATCCAAATCTTTTCCTTTTTTTCTTCACAGCATGTTACAGCCTTTTGATCTTCTTTTTACGCGTCAACTTGGTTTCCAAACTGTCTCAAACTCTCTCAGGACTGAATAAGGACTCAATACACTCCAATCTTGCCGTAAACTCTTCACAAATTCTTTTGTAAACCGAAAACAACTCAAATCGTGAATTCTCCCTGTTTTGCTCCAACACGGATTTCTATCCCTGTTTAATCGATTCTACAGCTCATACCATACTTGTTTATCCTTAACAGGGTTAACCCAACGAAAATCATCCCTTGAATCGCCTTAAAAATCATCCAAAATTCGATCAATCAATCTGCCAGTAAAGAAAAGAATTTCCAGCCAAAATCTGTTTTCAAATGTTGAAGATGGGTGCTAAAGATGAATTTGGGCTACACATAGCCATGGGTGCCCCTTATTCGCTGTTGGAGTCCGTATAACACTTGTCCCTTGGGGTGCATTTAGACAACTTTTCGAGCCGATTTTCCCAAAAATGATTTATCCCCAAAAATACCTACAATGGGACAAAATACCATCATTAGTACAAAAATGGGTACTAAAAATATACACAATAGAGATGAAAATAGACACATAAATGCGTCTATCAGTACACGCTTGTATCCGAAAAAATGAGGCAAAATATTTTTTGGATCATTTTGTAAGATATTGTTCCATTGACTGTAAGCTTTGTAACAAGCACTCATTTCACCATTTGTAACTTGATTTGAAGGTCTCATAATCTAAAGCTAGTTTTTCAGAAAATGCAAAGGTGGTGGTACAAGGTTTGTATTTTCAAAAATGAAGAAAAATATTTTTTGGATCATTTTGTAAGATATTGTTCCATTGATTGTAAGCTTTGTAGCAACCCATCATTTCGCTAGTTCTTACTTGAAATGAAGGTCTCTTTATTAAAAACTAGTTTTTACAAAATGCAAAGGCGGAAGTACACGCTTGTATCCGCAAAAATAAGAAAAAATATTTTTTGGATCATTTTATAAGATATTCTTCCATTGACGGTAAGCTTTGTAACAACTCATCATTTCTGTAGTTCTGACTTGAATTGAAGT
Source organism: Papaver atlanticum (assembly GCA_023531105.1). Taxonomy (NCBI): domain Eukaryota; kingdom Viridiplantae; phylum Streptophyta; class Magnoliopsida; order Ranunculales; family Papaveraceae; genus Papaver; species Papaver atlanticum. The sequence continues at coordinate 4,258 of JAJJMB010010838.1, read as the reverse complement.
TCTCATTATTAAAAGCTAGTTTTAAAAAAATGCAAAGGCGGTACACACTTGTATCCGCAAAAATGAGGCAAAATATTTTTTGGATCATTTTGTAAGATATTGTTCCATTGATTGTAAGCTTTGTAACAAGCTATCATTTCTCTAGTTTTGACTTGATTTGAAGGTCTCATTATCTAAAGCTAGTTTTTCAAAAAATGCAAAGGTGGTGGTACAAACTTTGTATTTGCAAAAATGAGGGAAAATATTTTTTGGATCATTTTGTAAGATATTGTTCCATTGATTGTAAGCTTTGTAACAACCCATCATTTCTCTAGTTCTGACTTGAATTGAAGGTCCCTTTATTAAAAACTAGTTTTTCCAAAATGCAAAGGCGGCGGTACACGCTTGTATCCGCAAAAATGAGGCAAAATACTATTTGGATCATTTTGGAAAATATTGTTCCATTGACTGTAAGCTTTGTAATAAGCCATCATTTCACTATTTTTTACTTGATTTGAAGGTCTCATTATTAAAAGCTAGTTTTCAAAAAATGCAAAGGCGGTACACGCTTGTATCCGCAAAAATGAGGCAAAATATTTTTTGGATCATTTTGTAAGATATTGTTCCATTGATTGTAAGCTTTGTAACAAACCATCATTTCACTATTTGTGACTTGATTTGAAGGTCTCATTATCTAAAGCTATTTTTTCACAAAATGCAAAGGTGGTGGTACAAGCTTTGTATTTGCAAAAATGAGGAAAAATATTTTTTGGATCATTTTGTAAGATATTGTTCCATTGACTTTTAGCTTTGTAACAACCCATCATTTCTCTAGTTCTTACTTGAAGGTCTCATTATTCGAAGCTAGTTTTTAAAAAATGCAAAGGCGACGGTACACGCTTGTATCCGAAAAAATGAGGTAAAATATTTTTTGGATCCTTTTGTAAGATATTGTTCCATTGACTGTAAGCTTTGTAACAAGCCATCATTTCACTATTTGTGACTTGATTTGAAGGTCTAATTATCTAAAGCTATTTTTTCACAAAATGCAAAGGTGGTGGTACAAGCTTTGTATTTGACAAAATGAGGAAAAATATTTTTTGGATCATTTTGAAAGATAATTTTTCATTGACTCTAAGCTTTTTAACAACCCATCATTTCTCTAGTTCTGACTTAAATAGAAGGTCTCATTATTAAAAGCTAGTTTTCGCAAAATGCAAAGGCGGTACACGCTTGTATCCGCAAAAATGAGGCAAAATATTTTTTGGATCATTTTGTAGGATATTGTTCCATTGATTGTAAGCTTTGTAACAAACCATCATTTCACTATTTGTGACTTGATTTGAAGGTCTTATTATTTAAAGCAATTTTTTCACAAAATGCAAAGGTGGTGGTACAAGCTTTGTATTTACAAAAATGAGGAAAAATACATTTTGTAAGATATTGTTCCATTGACTTTTAGCTTTGTAACAACCCATCATTTCTCTAGTTCTGACTTGAATTGAAGGTCTCATTATTAAAAGCTAGTTTTTCGCAAAATGCAAAGGAGGTACACGCTTGTATCCGCAAAAATGAGGAAAAATATTTTTTGGATCATTTTGTAAGATATTGTTCCATTGATTGTAAGCTTTGTAGCAAGCCATCATTTCTCTAGTTGTGACTTGAATTGAAGGTCTCATTATCTAAAGCTAGTTTTTCACAAAATGCAAAGGTGGTGGTACAAGTTTTGTATTTGCAAAAATGAGACAAAATATTTTTTGGACTATTTTGTAAGATATTGTTCCATTGATTGTAAGCTTTGTAAACAACCCATCGTTTCTCTAGTTCTGACTTTAATTGAAGGTCTTTTTATTAAAAACTAGTTTTTACAAAATGCAAAGGCGGCAGTACATGCTTGTATCCGCAAAAATGAGGTAAAATATTTTTTGGATCATTTTGTAAGATATTGTTCCATTGACTGTAAGCTTTGTAACAACCCATCATTTCTCTAGTTGTGACTTGATTGAAAGGTCTCATTATCTAAAGCTTTTCACAAAATGCAAAGGTGGTGGTACAAGCTTTGTATTTGCAAAAATTAGGCAAAATATTTTTGGATCATTTTTTAAGATATTGTTCCCTTGACTGTAAGCACTGTAACAACCCATCATTTCTCTAGTTATGACTTGAATTGAAGGTCTCAATATTAAAAGAAAGTTTTCATGAAATGCAAAGACGGCGGTACACGCTTGTATCCGCAAAAATGAGGAAAAATACTTTTTGGATCATTTTTTAAGATATTGTTCCATTGACTGTAAGCTTTGTAACAAGCCATTATTTCACTATTTCTGACTTGATTTGAAGGTCTAATTATCTAAATCTATTTTTTCACAAAATGCAAAGGTGGTGGTACAAGCTTTGTATTTGCCAAAATGAGTAAAAATATTTTTTTGATCATTTTGTAATATATTGTTCCATTGACTGTAAGCTTTGTAACAACCCATCATTTCTCTAGTTCTAACTTGAATTAAAGGTCTCATTATTAAAAGGTAGTTTTCGCAAAATGCAAAGGAGGCACACGCTTGTATCCGCAAAAATGAGGCAAAATATTTTTTGGATCATTTTGTAAGATATTATTCCATTGATTGTAAGCCTTGTAACAAGCCATCATTTCACTATTTGTGACTTGATTTGAATTTCTAATTATCTAAAGCTATTTTTTCACAAAATGCAAAGGTAGTGGTACAAGCTTTGTATTTGCAAAAATGAGGCAAAATATTTTTTGGATCATTTTGTAAGATATTGTTCCATTGACTGTAAGTTTGTAACAACCCATCATTTCTCTAGTTCTGACTTGAATTGAAGGTCTCATTATTAAAAGCTATTTTTCGCAAAACGAAAAGGAAGTACAGGCTTGTAATAGCAAAAATGAGGAAAAATATTTTTGGATAATTTTTAAGATATTGTTCAGTTGTTTGTAAGCTTTGTATCAAGCCATCATTTCTCTAGTTGTGACTTGATTTGAAGGTCTCATTATCTAAAGCAAGTTTTTCACAAAATGCAAAGGTGGTGGTACAAGCTTTGTATTTGCAAAAATGAGGTAAAATATTTTTTGTATCATTTTGTAAGATATTGTTCCATTGATTGTAAGCTTTGTAGCAACCCTTCATTTTGCTAGTTCTTACTTGAAATGAAGGTCTCTTTATTAAAAACTAGTTTTTACAAAATGCAAAGGCGGCAGTACACTCTTGTATCCGCAAAAATGAGGCAAAATTTTTTTTGGATCATTTTGTAAGATATTTTTAAATTGACTGTAAGCTTTGTAGCAACCCATCATTTCGCTAGTTCTTACTTGAAATGAAGGTCTCTTTATTAAAAACTAGTTTTACAAAATGAAAAGGCGGCAGTACACGCTTGTATCCGAAAAAATGAGAAAAAATATTTTTTATATCATTTTGTAAGATATTTTTCCATTGACTGTAAGCTTTGTAACAACCCATCATTTCTCTAGTTCTGACTTGAATTGCAGGTCTCATTATTAAAAGCTAGTTTTCAAAAAATGCAAAGGAGGTACACGCTTGTATCCGCAAAAATGAGGCAAAATACTATTTTGATCATTTTGTAAGATATTGTTCCATTGACTGTAAGCTTTGTAACAAGCCATCATTTCACTATTTTCACAAAATGCAAAGGTGGTGGTACAAGCTTTGTATTTGCAAAACTGAAGCAAAATATATTTTTTGGATCTTTTTGTAAGATATTGTTCCATTGACTGTAAGCTTTGTAACAACCCATCAATTCTCTAGTTCTGACTTGATTTGAAGGTCTCATTATCTAAAGCTAGTTTTTCACAAAATGCAAAGGTGGTGGTACAAGCTTTGTATCTTCCAAAATGAGGAAAAATATTTTTTGGATCATTTTGTAAGATATTGTTCCATTGACTGTAAGCACTGTAACAACCCATCATTTCTCTAGTTCTGACTTTAATTGAAGGTCTCAATATTAAAAGCAAGTTTTCACGAAATGTAAAGGCGGCGGTACACGCTTGTATCCGCAAAAATGAGGCAAAAAACTTTTTGGATCATTTTGTGAGATATTGTTCCATTGACTGTAAGCTTTGTAACAAGCAATCATTTCTCTAGTTCTGACTTGAATTGAAGGTATCATTATTAAAAGCTAGTTTTCCGCAAAATGCAAAGGCGGTACACGCTTGTATCCGCAAAAATGAGTCAAAATATTTTTTGGATCATTTTGTGAGATATTGTTCCATTGATTGTAAGCTTTGTAACAAGCCTTCATTTCT
>JAJJMB010010826.1:0-25684 GCA_023531105.1 Papaver atlanticum | reverse complement strand
CCTGTTTTACTGAAGACTTTGTAAAATGAGTGATATGCTCTCTTACTTAGAAGCATAATGGGAGGGGGTTATGCATCTAGTACTTTATAAAACACTTATTGAGAGATATGCCGTTACTTCGCATTCTGTCAATCTTTTTCTCGTTGTCTCGTCCACTCAAACACAGTGATGTACTTATGAGTCCTTTCAAAACGAAACATCATGTCACAACCAAAGTGCCTTTATGGTTATGTCAAAGTCTATATGAGCCAATTTCCAACATTTCATCGTCGGAGTCAATATGGATTCAATAATCCAAATTAATACTATAGTGATTTACTTTTCACTAAATTGACTCATTAGTTTCTCTAAAGTATGTTTCCTTCCAAATACATTAGAGACTATAAAAGATGCAATCATCACAGTCAGGTTCCACATGATATCCATTTGCATGGGTTTCTTTGGAATTTAACAAGGTGTGATTATCTCTTGGTACTTATAGAGATTTTGTGACGTCTTTGTTCTATCTTGAAAACAATTTTTTGAGCAGTACTGCTCTCGATGATCCAATTATCGTAGTCACATTATATGGAAATAGTTCAACAACTAGTATAAATTCCTTAAGCTGGAGGGAGGGAAACCACTATATGTTAGACATTGAGTCTTGAGATATTAAATAAGTGGTGTGGCCTTATTAGTAACAAAAGTGAGATTGAACTCAAGCACTTCAGAGTGAATATATGTTATGTTTCTGCCAAATATATCTCAAGTGCTTTAGAGAATTTTTGTCTCGTGGGAATGATACACTTTTCATTCCATAAGCATAGACATCTGATCTAGTTCAATTAAATAGTCAATATTGGCCAAGCAAAGTTCTTCTTGTCATTAAAGTTGATGTCTAAAGCATGACCTCCTCTAGAAATTGGTTGCTACTATGATACACACATTACATTGTATATACCAACACCTATGACCAGGTGCATTTCCAACTCAAGCACATATGATGGGAGCTAGAATTACATTTTAGCTAATCCCATGTTCGGTTGATACTTGTGTGTTAGTGTTATTACTACCTAAGACAAAAGTACATCTTTGTCTCATGATACATGTCCCCCTGCACATATTTCACTATGCCAGCAAGTGGATTACATCACACGGGACATTCAAATTTCGGGAAAAAATATCAAGTATCCAATAATGGTTCGTTCAAGTACTTTTAAACCTCAAATGAATACATTGGAATTGACTTGGTACAACCAATTGAAAAAAAAAAATCATTAACCTATAGCCAATATATCATATTCAAGAGAACAATATAACAATAAAACCAAAATTCTTAATGATCGAGATCAACAATCATGATATAAATTGGCCATTTATATGATGTGGATTTATCTTAAGACAAAACAAAAAAAAACAAAGCATGTTCTAAAAACAAATAAATAAGCCTAGCAAGTATAAAAACCCACGTTAATCAGTTATATACCTCAATCTTTGGTTCTCACTGTATATAGACAGAACCAGAACAGCTTTGGTTGCGCACATCCCGGAACCACCAAGAAGCTGCAACAGGACACCAGGAACTAAGTTGAACTGGGTTGGACCAGGACTTGGACCGAATCGGGACTTGGACCGTACAAAAAACTTTTCAGTTTTACGATTTACTTCTCCTCACGGTTTATATTTATTGTTTACAGAGATTTCCCAACGATGACAGTACAGATGTTTCCTTCACAAGTTGTTAACGCAGAATATGGACAAATTAGTGTCTCCACAGTATAACCCAGTTAATAATCATCGTAGATTTAGTAGCTATGATGGAAAAAAAAATACAATACGATTCGATTTGATTCAATCAACCCAGAAAATAAAAACGGGAGAAAACAAATCCAACTTAGCTTGTTCTTTGATGTAAATCCAAGCCCCTTTTGTTTTTGAATAACTTGTGTTTATCATCCATGTAGGAGAGAAAAAAAATAAACCGATCCAATAGAGCTCTGCGGTATAGCTTCGTGCATGATAACGTTTTGCAGTGGAAATATAGGGAAGATAAAGAGGCAGAGGAAAGTTTCTATTGATCAGAGTAAACTGTGTTACATAAATATATTATTTTATATACAAGTAGGAAGAAGACCCTAGACACTATATTGGGCCGCACATCCATGGGCTACAAGCCCTACAACAACTTTAAAAAAAATTGAACCGTCATTTGGGGCATACCCAAAGATTTTGGGGCCTCTTGAATAAGACAAAAACATGGTTGGAAATAGTGTTTCTAGGGTATCCCTTATCTAGCCATTTTTCATAAATGCTAAAATACCCTTGAATGATTAGTGTTTAATTGGTGTTAATTTTATTAATTAGTTGTTAATGATTGTTGTTAGTGTTAGTATTAATTTAGGATAATAATTTTCTTTTTAAAGAGATAGAATGAGTTATTATAGAAGAAGAAGAAGAGGAGGAGTAGAGATTTTTTTTTTTTTTTTTGAGATCTTTGTGATTGTTGATAAATGTGTGATCCAAATTCGAGTGAGGAAGGTGAATCTTCATCACGTAAAGCTAAGAAAATACATATCAATTACGATGGAGATCCGGAGATGGCTTATTTGTTGGATTATGAAAACGATTTTACTCAAACTCAACTTTTTTCTCAAGATCAAGATGATGACTTTGTGGAGCCAAATCCTGAAGATGAGTACATGGATGAGGAACCCAATGCTAATAATATACAGGTATGGTTGTAGACGTTATTTAATGTCCGTTTTGTAGCTTGAATTCACCAAAATATTGGATTTTTGTATGTAGTTCGGCGCAACAGGGTAAGGTTCGGCACATAATTTGGATGCCGAACCTTGATAAATAAGAACAGTTCGGTTTTATGATTGAATTCATTATAAGCCGAACCGCCATTGAATTATTTTCGCGCCAAATAAATTCCATGGTTCGGCTTATAAATGTTGTTCTTATATAATCCAAACCTTCTAAAAAAATATTACTGAGTTACAGTGTAATGTTCGGCTCACCTGTGTTTCAGCCGAACATCTTTTTATTGTTTAGATAGATTTCAAGTCTTGTGGTTCGGCTTATAATGTGAGTTCCTAATAAGCCGAACCTTTATATGTTTAGTTATTCGACTTTCAAGTATGATTACAAATGATCCGAACTCCCAAGCTCGCCTTCAAATAAGATTATGAATGCGCCGAACCTAACCCTGAACGTATGAGTGTTTGTTTTCTAAGCTTGTGATATTGTTGTAGATTGTTCCTGAAATGGAAACTATGGAGGATCAACCACCGCCTGTTGATGTCATTCATGAAGATACTAAAGATCACTTCCAAACTGACTTAGTAGGTAATCTAATTTATGTTTTTTTTATTTTATTTTTCAAGTATGTTGTATTCAAAATCATTAATAAAACTTAACTTTTGTACTTGTATCCTTGTAGATGTGGAAAACTCGACATGAAGCTGTTCAATGGGCTGAGGAACATGGTTTGAAAATCAATTGCGTCCTAGTTAAAGGTAGACAAAGCCGAAAGGAGCGGGTTGAGATGGTTTGTGAGAGAGGTGGGAAGAAAGTAAGCAAGAATAAAAAGGGTGAGGTGTATATTGGGAAGACCGGGAAAAAGTATAAGACTAAAACAAGGAAGATAAATTGTCCCTTCAAGATCGTCTTCAATTGGAACTCAAATGAAAATATTTTCACCATGAATAAAGGTATGGATTGCCGTCATAACCACCCATGTCCAAAGGATATTCATGGACATTATAGAGCCGGAAGACTCAAAGCTCATGAATATGCGGAGGTAGATAAAATGACAGGACCACGTATGGAACCCTCTAAAATCCTTGGCAAATTGAAGGCGGATGATAAGAATAACAAGACTACGTTGCAACAAATCTATAACGCGAGAAGTACTTTGAGAAGGAAGGATTTGCAAGGTAGGTTGGTGATGCAAAAATTATTGTGGTTGGCGCAAAATAAGAACTATGCTTGCTAAAAGAAATTGGATGATTTCGGCCATGTGACGCACCTTTTTATTGCCCATCCGGAATGCGTAAAGTTGGCGTTATGCTTCCCACAAGTTCTCATATTTGATTGCACTTACAAAACCAATAAGTATGAGATGCCCTTGATGAATATTGTTGGGCATACGTCAACCAAGTCACCTTTCACCATTGATTTTTGTTTTTTGAAAAATGAGTTGAAATAAAGCTATGTTTGGGCATTTGAACAAGTGAAGTTAATCTTCCGGTAGGATGCTCTTCCAAAGATCATGGTAACCGACCAAAAGGCGGCATTGATGTTTGCTATAAGGAAGGTATTTCCATGCACGAAAAACTTTCTTTGTACCTTTCATATATGGAATAATGTTAGGAATAAATGCCAACCGATAATTCAACCGCTTAAGTTGAAAAAGCTAGAGAAGATTGCTAAATTACCGGATGGAGAACGAGAAGTGAAGAAAAAATAATTCAAGAAAGCATATGAGGCTAATGAAAGGATGTGGACATGTTTCTCCAACGATTGGGATGCTTTGCAATGGTCAATCACCAAAAAAGTGTATGAAGAAAATGTTGCAAAACTCATTGCGAATTGGGGGGTCAAATACCCGGAAATCATTATATATTTACGCAAACAATTCTTGGATACCAACAAACATAGATTTGTTAGTGCATTTAAAAACCACCACAAGCACTTTGACAACCAAGCTACAAGTATGGTAAAGTCGGCTCACTATCGTTTGAAGAACAATCTATTTAGGTGCGTGGACACGTTCGTCATGGTGTTTGACGCAATGGAAGACTATTTCATGAGTGATGTTATAATAATTGAAACGTTATTCGAAAAAAGTCTAATGATGAAGCATAATGATTTTTTGGATGATAAGTGGCTCCGGGGACTAACCCATAAGGTCTCTTATTTTGCCTTGAACTTATAATGAAAGAAGTGGATTTGATGGTCAAAATGGATGCTAACTCCCAAGAAAAGTTTGTTTGTAAAATGAGGGAAAGCATGGGACTTACGTGTCGGAAAGATCTACTTTGGCACAAGGATTGTATTGTACCTTTTGAGGATATTGATCCTCATTGGAAACAATTGAGTTGTGACCCTATCCCCGATGAGGACGATGATTTAGAGATTTGGGACACACCTTATGGGAAAAAGTTAGCCGAGATGTACTGTGGGATGTTCCGAGTTCAAAAACAAATCTTATGGCAAAACATGATGCTAATCCTATATCCTCACATCCAACAAGGTATACAAGAACCGGAAAAGGGGCCACAAAAAGGTAGGCCACCCTCCAAAGAAACCCGAAAAGTTCTTAGAGCAAAAGCGAATGCACTTGCCAAAACAAGGGGTCCTACCAGAAGGGATCCATCCGGGGTCGAGTACCATGATGCAAAGTACGAAGAAGAGAAGAAGGAAATAGAGAAGATATACAAGATGGATGAAGTTAAACTATCAAAGAAACGTGGTCGACCAAGCAAGGATAAAGGTGAAAAAAGTAACAAATAAGTTAAGAATAGTGGTCCTCTATGTCCTTCCCCGTTGCAAGGAGACGTCAAGCTTAAGGGTAAGATGTTTCCATCTCAACAAATGGAAACAACAAAGAGTATTCCGGTGCCCAAGCAAAAGGAGAAAAAAACCATATATGCGGATGGAAAAATGAAAGGTCCTAAAAGAGATAGTTTGGGAAAGTATTTGCGACCTACTAATATGATTTACAAAAACTACTTGCAGAACCTACCCGAAGCCATTCACGAGTATATCATATCCATGGACGATGTCGAAGAGGATGGTAATTGTGGTTTCCATGTCACCGCGGAAAAACTAGGACCTTTTAAAGATGGGAACCATGTGGTTGTCCAAGGGGACGAAGCAAATTATATTCGGCAAAGATTGTTACAAACACTACGCCAAAACAAGGACTTCTACAAGTCAATGATGAGAGGAGGCGGAGACCATGGGGTCGCGCAAGAGTTCATTAGTTTTGAACGGCGTTTACATGGGGATGCCGTCATCACAAGTGGCCATAGGATGCAAATGCCGATATGTGGGTTTTTAATCGCGGAGACATTCAATTGCGTTGTTCATTCATTTGCGAGGGTTGGAAGTTGTTTCACCTACGCGCCACTAACAAAACCTTGCCATGAGGGTGTCAAAGATAGAAGACTTGTTATTGCATTTGTTCAAGGATGCCATTATATCGGTCTTAAGCTTAGATCCGAATGCCCAATACCTTCATTGTGTCCTTTAGCCTTTTGTCCTAGGCTGGAAGAAAATTACTCGATGGATTGGTGTGCAAATTACGCAAAGGAAATGGAACTTTGGAGAAGTTTGCATCCACCGCTACAATGCGGACTAATAAGTCTAACGGATGATGAGGATGGAGATGATGAAGAAGATGTCATAAGGTTAGGATCACCCTAATACTTAATTTAATACATCGGGTGGATATATTTTGCTTTTGCGTTTTGTTTTCATTGGATGCTGAGGATGATATGATATTAGGAATGCTATATAATGTATCCTAAAGCCCATCTTATGAATTGAATATATTTTGTGGTTTGTATCCTTAAACGTTGACTATGGATAAAATATTTTGTCGTTTTTTAATTTGTTTGTTGGTGCAAAGATACAAAGAAAATGAACTATGATTTTAAGGTTCGGCTATCCCGTAAAAATATATTTCAGCCGAACTATCATCATGCACATCTACGTAACATACAGTGTAATGTTCGGCAGGTTAGTCATTTGCTCTGGTAAGCCGATCCTGGGAAGTTTGAACAGAAAATTTCCCAAGTATTCTGGTTCGACAGACAGATGTCATTAGTTTTGAGACGAACAATGTTCATGCAAACATAAATGAACATACGGTGTAATGTTCGGCAGACTCGTCATTTGCTATCAAAATCCGAACCATGTCAGTTGAACATAAAACTTTTCAAGTCTGTTGGTTCGTCTTATTAGTTATATTTCTGTTAATAGCCGAACTTTATACTGAGATTAAATTTCCTAGTTCGTTTGAAATCATAAAATCACCATTTACAAATTAACCATTACAAAATAACTAACCATTATAAGATTCTAATAACCAAAACGGGTTATGAGAAACTTCCTAAGGATGTTGTAGTGAGCTTCATATTTGAAAAAATTTCCTTTCCATTTTCTCCATTCCTCTAGAGCTCGAACAACAATCTCATCATTTGTTTCACCTTTAAGCCGATATCGATTGACAATCCGAACCATAGCTATGAAGTCCCTAACTTTATTTTTAATTGTTTCGATTCGACAAAACAATGATGCGCTATCCCGGTTGTTAGGATTACCTGTTTCGTTTGTGAAGGCTTCATGAATTCTGACCAAGTAGTACATACTCATTAGACCCTTTACCCGTCGCTCAGCACCCTTCTCCGGATAGTACGTTACATAATGTTTGCAAAGAGACAAATCTTCTTCTAGAGTATACTTAGGACTAGAGGGTGTCATTTTGTGCTTTGATAATGAGATACCATATGTGGGTATATATATATTAGATAGATTGTACTATTTGTAACGGCTATTTTTTGAATTTTTTTCTAAATCTATACGGTAAAAGTATTTCTAATACAGTTCCTCATGCATATTAAAAACGGTGGCAGGAAGTTTGAACATACAATCAAGCTCCCTCCCTAAATGAGAATTCTAATTCTGTAATCCTCGATATATCCCAAGGATAAATATTCATTTTGCTAGATTTGATTGTAAGTGTGTTCTAGTCTTTACATGCAGCAAGAGGGGAAGGTTGCCGTAAAAGGATTATTAGGATAGTAGAATTGTCTCCATCCTTTCGGTGGAGGGGGCTTTATGGAAAAAAAAGAAGAAGATGTTCCGTAACTTTGGGAATCATACTTTATTTTCTATCTTCAGAGGGGGCTCATTAAATGTATCTTTTATATGCACTTTCTGAAACATGATTATTTGATTGAACTTCACCCTAACACAAGCTGATAGAACACTAAGCAATGAAACATAATTATTTGAACAAATCCAATTACCAATGAAGGGCTAACCTCATAAAGTTGTATGTCACTTATTAAGATTTTCTTCAGCAGCGTGGCCATCATTCACACAAAAAAATGCAACACATCGGCTTATACGTCATTCAAATAACAAGCCGAACCAGTCTTAAGTCGTTGAGATTTTGAAAAAAAAAACTACAAGGTTCAGTAGACACAAATTTTCATTTAAAAGCCGAACCTGCCAATTTTTCCACTCTCTAATGTATCTCAGCGCAAAGGTCTCTTATAAGTCTCTGAATTCTTATCTTCAGCCATTTGTAACATATTCCGAGCTCGTATCTTCCTCCATGGCGTATTCCCAAAGGCTTTGAATTCTAGCTTCCGAAATAAAAAGGAATGAGAAGTTAGGTTTATAAAAAGAAAATTAAATTATTCTATATTGCAACATAAAGCTTTTGGATTACTCACTTTTTCTTCATTAGTTTCGCTGCGATGATATTGATTAACCCATCCTAATACTCTGATGTAATCTTTCATCGTATAACAGATTTGTTGGAATCTTTCAGCTAATTCCATCCTCTTACGATGTTTTGGATTTCCATCTAACCGAAAATGGAATTCTTTTACTCTTTTCCAAAACATCGAATAATGCACATCAGGACGTTCACCATAAACACGATAAGTCCGAATGAAAGCTCTAACAAGCATTTTATCATCTTCTACGGTGAATGGTTCCATGAATGAGTAGAGAATGAAAATGAATCTTAATGGGAGGAAAAAATGAGTTACGGAGAGCCAATACTATGAATAGAATACTATATATAGAAAAAGCCAATACGGATCTATTTTTTGGGAAAAACAAAAACTAGCCGTTGAATTGGACATCAACCAGTGTATTGTTCGTCTCATAGTAATTGTTTATAAATCATCCGAACTTGACGAACAAGAGGTTCGGCTCTTTCGAAACTATCCTAATGAGCCGAACAACTCTTGCTGCCATCAAAAAATAGTCAAGTATTAAGGTTCGGCTACTACAAAAATACTCATTTGATCCGAACCTTCTTACATTATGTTGTTTTACAAAAATATAAAACCAGCAAACAGTTGAACCAAACATATAAAACCATTCTACAATAGATTAAAACATAAAATTCAAGGTATTTAACCAAACAAGTGTATTTAACAAAACATAACAAAGTAAGTGTACTTCAAAACACAAACCAACAACAATTCAACACTTAAAAGGATTGGTTTCTCTTCACAAGCCCAACATTTTGTTTCTTTCTGAAACTTTAGCTAACGATCGGCATATTAGAAGCTTATCATAGTCCCTTCAGTTCCATAATCACTTCTCAATCCCAAAAATTGGAAGGAGAGGCGGTCTCTGTTTAATGTGGGAAGATAACCTAAATATCCAGATTTTATTTCACTCGCAAAACTACATCCATACAATAGTCACACCACCACCCCCTGAACAACCTTGGCTCTGCACGGGTATTTATGGCCCGCCGCACTCGGATATCAGGAAAAATCTTTGGCAAGAGTTTCCAACAATATTCAACAACATCAACCTTTCCACACAATGGCTTTTATTAGGATACTTTAACGACGTATTAGATCAATCGGAAAAAAAAATGAGGAAGGAAAGTAACATATGCTCAATCTCAACCTCTCCTCACTCTAATGAACCAGATGGGTTTTATTGATCTGGGGTTCCGAGGAGACCCCTACACCTGGAAAACCAACCAAATGGGTAAGGACAACATTTTAGAAAGACTAGATATAGCAATAGCGACCCAACATTGGCGGACTGCGAATCCGCATGCATCAGTTACTCATCTACCAAGAATAGCGTCTGATCACGGCCCAATACTACTACAAGAGAAAGCAATGGATTGGCAGGGAACAAAAAGTTACAAATTTGAACACCTATGGCTCTCTCATCCCCAGCTCAAACAAGTGGTTGAAACAGCTTGGGAACAACAACAGGATATTGAACCTACCCTTGATCTTCAACTAAAACTCATAACAACCGGAAAAACACTCTAGGAATGGAACAAGGAAACTTTTGTCCACCTACCAACCATGATCAAGAAATCGACAGCCAAGATAAAGCACGCTCAGCATCAATGTGCTACCCAATCGGGCAGCAATCTGGAATTTTGGCTGATCCAAGAAAAAGAACTAAGAATTGATCATGTTGATCTACTACAATGTCATGCGACATACTGGCAGCAAAGATCCAGAATTCAATGGTTGCAATCGGGCGATCTCAACACAACCTTTTTCCATAATAAAGCTACCATTCACAGAGCCTGCAACAATATACAACAATTACAAGACCCACAAAACAACTGGGTTAACAAGAAAGAAGACGTTGTTCAACTCATTCTGGATCATTATTCTCAACAATATACGGCCCCACCTACAGTGATAAATGAAGATCTTTTTACAAATATCAGACTAAGATTACCTCCCAGACAATCAGACCTACTTACGAAGGAAGTAACTATAGCAGAAATCAAGCAAGCCCCCTTCTCCATAAACTCCGAAAGTGCTCCTGGTCTAGATGGTTACACAAGTAAGTTTTTCAAGGTATTCTTGGAAACAACTCATTCTCAATTGATAACAATGGTTCGAAGTTTTTTTAATAATCTAAACATGCATCCTCTCATGAATCACACAAACATAACACTAATACCTAAAGTAGACCATCCTTCAAAACCTTCACAGTTTAGACCCATAACGCTCTGTAACGTCACATATAAAATCATTGCAAAAATCCTAGTCAACTGAATTAGACCCTTCTCCCTTTCTTAATAAGCCCCTATCAAAGTGCTTTTGTACCACAAAAATCAATGCACGATAACATAGCAATTGCTGGAGAACTCTTCCACCATATCAGAACCTCAAACCTCACCAAGGATCCAAAAATAGCTCTCAAACTGGATATCCAGAAAGCCTATGATAGCTTAGATTGGGGATTCATCAAAACCTCCTTTATAAAACTTGGATTTCTATCATCCTTTATAGATTACATTATGATATGTGTCACACCAGTTACATATTCGGTCAACATAAATGGTACACCTCATGGCAACATCACCCCAACTAGAGGTATCAGACAAGGAGACCCGCTATCTTCCTATATTTTCACCATATGTGCTGAAATCCTATCTACAAATTTAGGAAACCTTGAAAACCAAAAGTTAGTTCGGGGACTTAACATTTCAAAAAAAGCACCACCCATTACTCATTTAATGTATGCAGATGATTTACTAATTACCTATAAAGTCTCGGATCAGAGTAACCAACACCTTAAGACCCTACTCCAATCCTATGGAACTTCTGCAGAACAGGTAATTGATACTTCCAAATCAGTAATCATTCATCACCCAAGACTGGATCCAATCAAGGTAAATGAAATACAACAATTTTTCGATATGCCGACAACATCAAAACCTCCAACCTATCTAGGCATCCAATTCAAACAAGGAAGAGCATCCAATCAAACCTTCGCACCCCTCCTAAAAATATTTGCCCGGAAAGCTGAAGGATGGATGACAAAATGCATAACTCCAGCTGGTAGACTCACTCTCATCAAAACCTCCCTTACCCTTACCTCAAATCACACTATGCAAACACAAAACCTACCCAGTACTGTTCACAAACAAATAGATCGTATCATTAGAAAAAAAATATGGGGAAATGACTCAACAATTAAAAAGCTTCACCCTATAGGCTGGGATAAAGTAACAAAACCATTATCTGAAGGAGGGTTGGGCATAAGGAAAAGTAGTGGTCATAATAAGGCTTTCCTCATGAAAAGAATTTGGAATTTGCATGAACATCCTAACTCCATCTGCGGAAGTTTATTCAGTGCAAAATATCTTGATTAACAACCAATTCTTCAAGGCATTGATACCATACCTTCTTCTTCCAGTCCTCAATGGAGACAATTGGCATCAATTGTCCCTACCATGAAACAACTGATATTCCATCGTATTGGCAACGGGTTATCAACTCCAGTAGAAGCCAATTGGATTCCACATTCACCATATCTAGACCCAGCACAATGTTACCAAATCCGAATGGTGGCAGATATCATTGACCCAATCTCTCAAACCTGGAATCAAGAAAAATTAAGCACCCTTCCCAATCCTATAGCCCAAAAAATCATAAACATTCACCTTCCCCAAAATAGCCCACAGGATAAAATTATCTGGCCACACTCAAAATCTGGAAAATACACTACCTCATCGGGATACAAATGTCTAACACATGGTCAACCAACTCATACCCCTCTTCCACCTACCAAATTCTTGTGGACTTTACCATGTCCACAAAAAAATCGGATTTTCTTGTGGAAAACAATCAATGAAGGATTACCAACCTTCTCTCTCCTACATCATACTTGTCTTACCAACTTTGACATATGCCCCAGATGCAATGTTGATCCAGAATTAGCAATTCACCTTCTAATTCATTGTCCAAGGACGACTACATCCTAGAACACCTTACTCATTCAACTTTCAAACACACCAAACTCCAACTCCCCCCTCACTCTAACCTTTACTCCTCAGACAACCATCTCCCAAATCCTATAACAATCTGCACCAACATCTGTAATCTCCTCCTTTTGCTTTCTTTTTTGGACCTTATGGTTAGCTAGGAATGACCTAATATACCGCCAAAAACAAACAACTTCGGAGCAGGGTTTACGGGAGCAGGGTTCATCTGCATCCATAGGTCACCCAGGTTTTACGGGAGCAGGGTTCATCTGCAGAGATTCCGACGCACGAACTTTAATGGCTCTAGCTCAACCTTTAGGAATTACGACTGCCTTAACTGCAGAAACTTTGGCTCTACTATTGGCTTCAAGAACGGCAACAGAAAGACAACGGCCAAAAGTTCTCTTTGAAACTGACTCAGAAAACCTTTTGCGCTTCATCACATCCTCTACCCCCCCTCCTTGGCACATCTCAAGGATGATTGAGGAAATAAAGAACAGATTCAGACAAATCCCACATGCTGCTATTCAACACAACTACATGGAAGGAAACCAAGCAGCAGATGGTTTGGCCAATCATGAGGCAGATGGAAGTCAAATAGGAATCTCATCAACCAAAATATGGGACCAGGCAATCCCGTTTTTTATTAGTCAAATTCTATATCATGACCACGACCTCTTTTCCCTTTTGGACGTACATTCTCCTCGTCTTGACCAGTTGGCCCGCCCTTAGCATCTCAACTTGAGCCTTCAACCAAAATATGGGACCAAGTCCAGAATTGAATACTCTCAGAATTAAGCCGATATACAAAATCTAAACCAACTTCGTATAGTTGAGACCAAGCAACTAAACTTATAGTTCACCTAGTTCCCTAAGTATCCCTGCGCCTCCAACTTGTAATAAGTCACGAACTTGGAACAATTCCTTTGGTTTGTATTCAAAACAGTAAAGGAAAAACAAATCTGTTCGGTAACAACAGTTTTCAAACAACGTGATATGAGTTTGACAAAAGGCTCTTCCGTTTATCCCAATAAACTCCTTTGTCAGGTTCTTAGATCTGTCTCTCAACAACTATCAAAGTAATTGTCTAGACTTATGCAATCAATACTTTTAATCACAAAGAATTGTATTGATGTCGATCTACTTAACTAATCAATCAAGGTTATCACAAAGATAAACCGATTATAGTTGGATCCCCAGCCAATCAAGTTTTGTGCACACCAAAGATTATGAACTCAAATAAGAAATCTTATTTATCTTCAAATCTTCTTAGATCTTCAATAAACACCTGCACACATACAACTTGAATCTCTTGTGATCAATCACACACATAACAGAGTCTGTTGATAATGGATTATCACAAGACTTCTTTAGATCTACAAAAAGTCTAAAGATCCCCGTCGACACTTCGATCTAGTTTGAGTGAATCTTATATCAGAAGAGAAGATTCCCAAGCATAAACAAACTAGGTGCAATCAAAGTTCAACAACCGTTAGTCAATCAAATCAATCAAAAACTAATAATAAACCGCAATTATCTAGTTTCTCACCAACGGTACTCGTAGAGCTTCCAAATCCCAAAGAAGTCTTTAAAACGAGCGGTCGTAAGAGATTTCGCCTAATTAGGGTACTTTCCTCTCCGAATAGACGGCTCCACCAGTAACAACACAACTAGGTAGTTTTCCTGGCTCTGATGATTAGTTTGCTTAAAATGCAAACTTCAATATTTATAGACAAAGGAAGTTTGGACACAAAGGAATTTCCAAAACCGAATATTCTCAAAGATATGCAATAAACGCCAAATCGGTTTTCATAAGTCCTGGAAATGCTCTGTCAAAATATTAACCGAAATGTCAGTAGAAAATCTCCAATTAGTAAATGCACATTACTAATTTTTATTTTCTAAAGATATGCATTTAATTGCTGGAAATTAAAAGAATATAAAAACTAAAAACCTTAATTAAAAGATTCTCAATTTATTTCGATCCGGGATTCTCCTTTAGCTATTAAGGAATATCTTTGAATAATAAAAGATAAGAGTTACTACACATGTTCAAAGTATGTCGACATTTTTACTTTGTAAATCTTTTTCATATTTACAATCTTAGAACCGATTTGCCACACTTCCAAACAAGTTTAGAATTAGTTCATCTGAATTCCAATAACTATGTGATTGATTATCATATCAAATCACCAATCATGGGTTTAACGGTTTCACTAAAATAAGTTTCGGTTCTACCTCCATGTGGGTACTAAGATTAGTCACGCTAGTTACCAAAAGTTGGTTGACTAGGTACTAGGATCGGTTACCACATATTTATGGTATCTAACTTGTATTCGGTTGCACAAGTCATAGGATCGGTTCCCCAATTACTAAAAACTTGTTGCACCTCTTACAAGGATCAATTCCCTCTTGTGATCGGTTGCACCTCTTACTAGGATCGGTTCCCCAATGTCTAGAGTTGGTCATACCAATTACAACATATCGATCATACCATCTCAGGTGATTACTTAAGATCGGTTTCACTAATAAAAGTCATACCAACACAAAAGTCAGGCATTGTGAATAGTTTTACCAAGATACATAAACAAGTTATGAGCGGTTATAGTAAACACACATATTGGTAATCCAAAGATTTGCAATGAATAACAATACCAATAAGCCTAGTGATTTCCATTTCGATTCACAAAACAAGTTTATGAATGTACTTCCTTTAAACGAATGTAAAACATTGTTTCCTAGGACGAAATGTTTACCCATATCCATACATAATCACAATAGCATTCAAACGATTATGTCTATGTCTTATATACGAAGTTCAAAAGATAGACGTTATACTTCGTATTGTAATTCCTTAATACTACTTCTAACTAGAGTATAATCATTCACAGCTTCGCAGTTATGTTTTCAATATGCACGACTTGAAAGATACGTTAGGAATGAAATAGTTCAAGTCAAATATTATTAACCTCAAGTGGAAGGATGATGTCATCGTTGTAGTTCTTTACTTCTTCACATTCTTCAAGTCTTCACGTAATACTTGTAAGTCTCATATCCTAGTAACTTTCTAGCTAACCTATACGAAGTTGACTCTAGTAAATAATCAAGCGACTCTTTAAATGGGTTTTCATTCACTAAAATATGACAACCAAACTTGACATACCAACGCTTGGTGGGTTCAACCGAGCTATGCTCTAACAATCCCCCCCTTTGTCAATTTTAGTGACAAAACTATTACATCATATGGATAAACAAATTACAAGAATTCATTACACATACGCTTGGTTCCAAGTTTCAACTGCACAATAACCTGTATACATTCAATCTATAAATGCCGTTGTTGACATTATAATAACAAAGCTAATACTCCCCCTAAAGGTAAGATAGGTAGATTTTCAATCCGCACGTCTTTGTTATTCCCTTTGTAGTTAAGATAACCACAAGTATCAATATGATATGTTACTCCCCCTTAGTCTATGCTTTACTATTTCGTTAGATATAACGTTTAAGCACCATTGTCCTTTCCTTAGTGATACCAAACCACTTGTTTACTCCATATATTTCTTCCCCTTTTTGTCACAAAATGACAAAGGTACGAGCAAATAAAACACAAACCGAAAGGATCTTACAAATCTAAAAGACTTGCAAAACCTATAAGAGTTAAGCATGGGGATTCAACATGTACACCATTTTAGACAACCAATATCAAAACTGAAACTACAAAGTAAATTTGTTTTGATATGTTACCAAGGAAAACAATTGCCCGAAGCAATTTTCCCTAATAGTTTAGCAAATCAAAAATTGACTAAGCACTTTAGTTCTTTTGCTAAACCGATTGTACAAATACAATCGCTTGTTCGATAAGACCAAAATAAATATCAGAATTAACTCTATTTTTCTCATCAGGTTCTAATTATTCAAATAATAACTTAGACCTTTCACTTTTAAACAAGACAAGTACTAGGTTAGTTAACTAGCATTTCTTGTTAAAGCATTAGATTAGACTTGAATAACCGAAACCTCACCTTTGATAAGTCTAACTAAGATCAGAATTAACTTCGTTTCTCTTATCCAGAATCGAATTGGACTAAACAATTGATCCCGAAAACCCTTTTGTTAAGCCATAAACAATTCATACAAACCAAATAACTCAACTTGCATAATTATTTATTTCAACCGGAAGCAAATGAAACAACATAGACATTATAGTACCGCAATTGCACTGTAATTTCGTAAGCCTAAACAATTGATACCAAACCATAAAGAAAGATAACAATAGTTTTTCTTAACCGGAAACAATTGAATCACACACACATCCATACACAAATAATGGAGTAAACATCAATTGTACCGAAAATTTGTTAAGCAAAAGCAATAAATATAAGCAATAAATTCAAGCTTTTCTTAAACAGGAAAACGATTAACTAAAAAATTCGTTACCTCAAGCTCCGCATCCTCTTCTCCCCAGAAAGATATATCATTAAGCGCAAGTTCACATAGAACTCTCCCCTGTTGTGTTGTCACCCTCTCGCCAAAACAAAAGAACAACAACATAGAGCAACCTTTACCAGAGAAAGGTTGAAAACCGGTTTTAACTAATGCAATGCAAAAGTTGAAACCCCGAAACACATATGCTTTTGTGCTAAACCAAACGATTCAACATATTGTGACCTTTTCACACATTAGTTTCAATCGGAACCCCTTATGATCCTTTGATAAAGCCTACCATCATGGGCTAGAACTCAATCCCGCTAAATCAAAAAGTCACCCAAACCATAAGGGTTCACACCATATGAGATCGAATAATAAGGTTATGAAAACCGAAATCAAACATCCCATAAACATACATAGCAATAATATAAATAATTCAAGCACAGGCTATGTAATCGAAAACTATCACAAGAAAAATTATAAACTAATAATTTTATTCATAAATAATAAGATAGTTTTATTCAGAATAGAACTTATACAATTTATTGAAAGAAATCAAAAACTGATGTCTATTTTCCTTCTTAAAGACAAATTAATCTTCATTTGTTTGGTCATCAGAATCTTCTTCAGAGTCTTGTTCTTGTTCACCTTTTAGAAACTCATTATTGATCACTAGGATTCCTTCAAGAGTTTCAGGATCATTTCTATAGGCAAAGGCCAGTTGTTTCTGAAAACAGTCAAGTTGTTTTCCAAGAATTTCAAGATGAACTAGAAGAGACTTGTTTTTAGAATTCGGTGGAATCCTTTCAACCGTTTTATTACTGGATTGAACTCCAATCATTTGACATATAGTCTTTTTAGAGACAATCATAATGCTTCTCATGACATCAAAATCATCTCACGCGATGAATTCACAAATCTATGTAATTATACATGGAAAACCGAGATGCCTCTTTATTCCTAGGGAGGAAATAGAATATGAAATTTTATCATTTGGCTGACAATGATTCCACAGGTATCAATTTGAGAATCTCCTTTTAACAGAAAATAAACAAATTCTGCAAAATCTTTGTCCTAAGCTGACGTATCTCCAGTGCTTGCAAATAGGGTTGCTAAAGCAAGTTTGTCGAATACCCTTAGGTGAAAGAGTATATCTTTCGTTGGTAATCTACCACTTTCCCACTCTGTCGATCTTCCAATGAGATGTGTTGAAATGGTATCGTGCTCAATTTCAACTCCAGTAATCAAGTGATTACATTCCACATTGTACTCAATAGCATTAGAAATTGTCTTACGATCAACATAGTAGAGTCCTTGACCAACAAGAGTAACAAATGTAAGATTTTTATGATCAACATTATGAATATTCGCATAAAAAACTCTTACCATATCAGGTGAATATTTTTCAAAATCAAAAAGATTTCCCCAGTTCCGATCTTGAACAAACTTCACATAATCCTTATCTTGGACATCTAGATCGAATTTCTTTTCAGTAGTGAATTTCATTCTCTTGAGAGTTTCGTATTTCTTAAAGCATGAGCTGTCAACAAAGCGAGTTTGTCATCAATACTGTTAGGAAATCTTATCCTATCAATATCATCGTATCTGACCCGGTTATCAGACGATGTGTTCCTTGATTTCCTCTTTCTCATACTTGCAAAAATATGAAAAACCCTAGTTACGGTTTCGATCAATCTTCCCGAATATGTTTGTATACATAGCAAGATTTTATCTTTAATAGGAAGAATAGATATCAAAAACCGGAAATAACTAGTTTTAGAAAAATCTACCAAATCGGAAACCGAGGCTTGTGGGGAGACAATCCTGATTTTATATATAGGTCTTTCTTTTGGAAAACTGGTTTTTCATGGTCTGGATCTTTATCTTGGATTGATTCTATGTTTTTGTCCAAAAATCTGTTTACTCTTTTATTATCAGAATTTGATAACATCATTTGAGATTCACTCAAGAATTTTCTAATAGAGTATACAAAGATAAATTTGAACATAATGTGATATTTGTTAAAAATACCATTAGAATCATGAATCCTGAAATATTTCAAAAGATCACTTGCTTCATTAAAACAGTTGTGAGGTGTATGAAGCAATCCATTGTTAATATAATTATTAACTGAAAAAACATTCCTTATAAGGTTACAAGGTTTCCAAAATCGCATCCTAGATAGCGATACATTGGCAGTCTTAGATCTGAAAATGTACATATATATACTTTGGTAGAATATCAAAAATATATTTAAGATTCAAGATTTTTCAAGAACACAATAGCCAAGGTTCATGTAATAAAAAATTCTGAGAGGAATCCTATGCATTTTCGAGATACGACTTGTCTCATAGGGTATTATATCATTGTCACAGTTAGTATCAAACACAATGATATACAATCCTATGGAATAAAAAGAATTATGTAAGTCACCCTCGACAAACATAGATATAATTCATGTTCCTAAAGTAATTAGGAATAAGAGTATTACATACTTCATTCGTGTTTTCCACCACGAATTTTTGAAGTAGTCAAATCCTGCCGTTACGTTAACTGAATCAACCATTAGATTCAATTTCTTATAGGTCGGATCGCACCAAACACAGATTGTTAGATCTTTTCGTGTTTGCCTGCTCTGATACCAATTGAAAAGACGAGGGTACCCAAATATACCTCAATCTAAAACTTTTCCGCCTATAAGTC
The DNA here is from genome assembly GCA_023531105.1 of Papaver atlanticum. Classification (NCBI taxonomy): domain Eukaryota; kingdom Viridiplantae; phylum Streptophyta; class Magnoliopsida; order Ranunculales; family Papaveraceae; genus Papaver; species Papaver atlanticum. Next base: position 6,054 of record JAJJMB010010826.1, on the reverse strand, counting down.
CTTTCTCCGAAAGTGATTGTCTATGGACTGAGTCGAGACAATACAACTAATCGGTTCACACTTCGTGTGATCGTCTATGGATACGAGATAGAGACAATACGACAACAAGATAACTTGTGTGATTGACTATGGATACAAGATCGAGACAATACAACAACGAAGTATGTTTACTTGATAATAAGTTCGGACTTAACCAAACACAATAGGATTGCTATCAAGTAAATAGGAATTAACGTTTGTGTATTTTACTTCTAATTATAATAAAACAATTATAATTGCGGAAATAGAAAAGTAAAAGACACAACAAGATTTTGTTAACGAGGAAACCGCAAATGCAGAAAAACCCCGGGACCTAGTCCAGAATTGAATACTCTAAGAATTAAGCCGCTATACAAAATCTAAACCAACTTCGTATAGTTGAGACCAAGCAACTAAACCTATAGTTCACCTAGTTCCCTCAGTATCCCTGCGCTTCCAACTTGTAATAAGTCACACACTTGGAACAATTCCTTTGGTTCGTATTCCAAACAGTAAAGGAACAACAAATCTGTTCGGTAACAACTCTTTTCAAACAACGTGATATGAGTTTGACAAAAGGCTCTTCCATTTATCCCAATAAACTCCTTTGTCAGGTTCTTAGATCTGTCTCTTAATAACTATCAAAGTAATTGTCTAGACTTATGCAATCAATACTCTTATCACAAAGAATTGTATTGATGCCGATTTACTCAAATAATAAATAAAGGTTATCACAAAGATAAACCGATTATAGTTGGATCCCCCAGCCAATCAAGTTTTGTGCACACCAAAGATTATGAACTCAAATAAGAAATCTTCTTTGTCTTCAAATCTTCTTAGATCTTCAATAAACACCTGCACACAAACAACTTGAATCTCTTGTGATCAATCATACACAGAACGGAGTCTATTAACAATGGATTATCACAAGACGTCTTTAGATCTACAAATAGTCTAAATATCCCCGTCGACACTTCGATCTTGTTTGAGTGAATCTTATATCATAAGAGAAGATTCTCAAGCATAAACAAACTAGGTGCAATAAAAGTTCAACAACCGTTAGTCGATCAAATCAATCGAAAACTAATAATAAACCGCAATTATCTAGTTTCCTACCAACGGTACACGTAGAGCTTCCCAATCCCAAAGAAGTCTTTAGAACGAGCGGTCGTAAGAGATTTCGCCTAATTAGGGTACTTTCCTCTCCGAATAGAAGGCTCCACCAGTAACAACACAACTAGGTAGTTTTGCTGGCTCTGTGGATTAGTTTGCTTAAAATGCAAACTTCAATATTTATAGACCAAGGAAATTTGGACACACAGGAATTTCCAAAACCGAATATTCTCAAAGATATGCAATAAACGCCAAATCGGTTTTCATAATTCCTGGAAATGCTCTGTCCAAATATTGACCGAAATCTAAGTAGAAAATCTCCAATTAGTAAATGCACATTACTAATTTTTATTTTCTAAAGATATGCATTTAATTGCTGGAAATTAAAAGCATATAAAAACTAAAAACCTTAATTAAAGATTCTCAATTTATTTCGATCTGGGATTCGCCTTTAGCTATTAAGGAATATCTTTGAACAATAAATGATAAGAGTTACTGCACATGTTCAAAGTATGTCGACATCTTTACTTTGTAAATCCTTTTTCATATTTACAATCTTGGAACCGATTTGCCACACTTCCAAACAAGTTTAGAATTGGTTCATCTGACTTCCAAGAACTATGTGATTGATTATCCTATCAAATCACCAATCATGGGTTTCACGGTTCTACCAAAACAAGTTCTGGTTCTACCTCCATGTGGGTACTAAGATTAGTCACGCTAGTTACCAAAAGTTGGTTGACTAGGTACTAGGATCGGTTACCACATATTTATGGTATCTAACTTGTATTTGGTTGCACAAGTCATAGGATCGGTTCCCCAATTACTAAAAACTTGTTGCACCTCTTACAAGGATCGATTCCCTCTTGTGATCGGTTGCACCTCTCACTAGGATCGGTTCCCCAATGTCTAGAGTTGGTCATACCAATTACAACATATCGATCATACCATCTCAGGTGATTACTTAAGATCGGTTTCACTAATAAAAGTCATACCAATACAAAAGTCAGGCATTGTGAATAGTTTTACCAAGATACATAAACAAGTTATGAGCGGTTATACTAAACACACCTATTGGTAATCCAAAGATTTGCAATGAATAACAATACCAATAAGCCTAGCGATTTCCCTTTCGATTCAAAACAAGTTTATGAATGTACTTCCTTTAAACGAATGTAAAACATTGTTTCCTATGACGAAATCTTCACCCATACCCATACATAATCACAATAGCATTCATACGATTATGTCGATGTCTTATATACGAAGTTCAAAAGATAGACGTTATACTTCGTATTGCAATTCCTTAATACTATGTCTAACTAAAGTATAATCATTCACAGCTTCGAAGTTATGTTTTCAATATGCACGACTTGAAAGATACGTTAGGAATGAAACAGTTCAAGTCAAATATTACTAACCTCAAGTGGAAGGATAATGTCGTCGTTGTAGTTTTTTACTTCTTCACATTCTTCAAGTCTTCACGTAATACTTGTAAGTCTCATATCCTAGTAACTTTCTAGCTAACCTATACGAAGTTGACTCTAGTAAATAATACAGCGAATCTTTAAATGAGTTTTCATTCACTAAAATATGACAACCAAACTTGACATACCAACGCTTGGTGGGTTCAACCGAGCTATGCTCTTACAATATTCATTCATTGAGCACGACCCCGTTTGCTACCTCCACCACCCCTTTTTCCACCACCGCGACCTTTGTTACCACCACTTCCACTCATACCTTCGTCTTTTTGGTGGGGCCTCCTCATCTCCATTCGTTTTTTTTGGCACGTTCCTTCACCTTTGTTGATTACTCTATCCCAATGATTCTATAAATATTCTTGATCTTCTACCGCCATTGGTGTATTGCAATCAAGTTTCTTCTTCATGATCTTCAACACGTCTTTACCACCGGCCACCTAATAAAATTTAGTTCCAACAAATAAGCAACAATATACAAAAATATTGAAAACAACTTTAAAAGTATGCACTCATTATTTGCTTACCATAGTTCGGTAAGCCTTTGCAATATCTTCAACAATTCCCTTGGAGTTCTTCTTCGTCTTCGTCTCCACTTCCTTTTGTTTTTTCTTTCCCATCTTAGCATCCACCAAAGCCTGACTTTCCCTATTAATGATTAATGGATGAGAACTTTGGTTATACCAATCTATATAAGACGGGTCAACTTCACAAGGATCGTCACGCAACTCTTCTAAGTTAACCCAACTTAATTTGTTCTCTTCCAATTCATCCCAATAATCAGTGGTAGGATTGGGATCATATTCGGCATTCCATGCACTATCCATACTCTTAGTTCCCTTAGAACCATTCAGCAACAACTTGAACTTTGATTCCTCTAGCACCGGAATCGTTTGGATAAATCCATATTGACGGAGTACTCGACGAGGATCAAACAATATAAAGCCTTCGGGATAAAACAAAGGCTCGTAGTACATCCCCAATGGCATATCTTCATTTTCAACAACTTCATCCTTCTTGTATGGTTGAAATACAACGTCTTCAACAGTCAAAGAGTCTAACTTTTCTCTCAAAGCTACCATGATTTCCTTTTTATTCCTATTCTTATTTTCCTTGAAAATCCATTTTCCCGAGGTAGGGAATGTATCTACCCATTTGTCATCTTCCTTGGCCAATTTCAATTCCGGGAAATGGTCATATATCCATACCTACATCAACAATATTAAGAAGAAAAAAACAAAACTTATTTATTAGAATCAACTTTGGGAAACAGAAGAAAGTTCGTCTTATATAGAAAAACACAATTATACGCCGAACCAAATAAGTTTATCATAAAATAATGTCTCATTGTCAAGTTCGGCTTAAACTTTTAAAATCGTATAAGCCGAACCTGGTTAAAAGTAGGTTCGGCAGAAACTTAAAAGTTAATTTTAAGCCGAGTTTAGTCATGAAAATTGAACTATAGTGGGTAAACTTACCTGAAGCATGGTGAAATAACCTCCAATATTTGTACTTGTTAACCTAGAGGCGGTTCCAAGTTGCTCGAATAGGAAAGAAAGGGCCGCGGTTCCCCAAGAGTACTTGTGGCAGGTTTTCAAATCCCTTAACAATTGAAGATATTGAGCATTCACCTTGTTCCCACTGTTATCGGGAAATATAACACTTCCTAGAGTATACAACAAATACGCGGTAGCAGTGAGCCTAGCTGTGACATCGTCCATAACCAACTCTCCCTTTGAAATTTTCTCATTTGTGTCTCCAAAATACTTTTTCAAAGCGGTGAACTTGATTTTTTTCAACCTCTTTGTGCTAGAATCCACAAACTTCACCTCTTTAGCAGCACAACAAAACTCCAAATCTGTCTTGTCTTTTGGCCAACCTAGAGTTTCCTCCGCCAACTTATACAACTCATCCCAAGTCATTTCATTAACCTCAGATTTCACATTTTTCCCCTTCATTCTAAGACCACTAATCTTTTGTGCATCATCAGGAGTAATTGACATCTCACCAAAGGGGAGATGAAATGAGTAAGTCTCCTGACAAAATCTCTCACAAAAAGCCGAGTTTGTAACTGCATCAAATTCCTCTTGTGCATAGAAAATAGCAGGTCATAAACCAGAGCCTTGTACTAAAGCCACCACCTCAGGAGTCTCTTTGAAAATATCCCAATATGCGGCACTCTGGTGTCTAAGTACGCGGACTGCATCCCTGTGATCCGGAGTCTCATAAATTCTCTTCGCCCATGACTCCTTGTAGCCAATCAACACTCTTCCACCATCTTCCGGAAGACCATGGGGCAAACCATTCTCGCGAGCACGTATCACATTATCATCACTAGGAATGTTCTTACCTTTCTCCCTTGATGTAACAACTTTCTTCTTCCATTTCTCTTGTTTTTGTTGTGTTTCTTGTTGTAGTTCTTCTTGTGGTTCTTCCTCTTTATCATCATCATCCTTATCTTCATCACTGTCATCCTCTTTTTGTACAGTCAAAGAGAAAGTCGTGTCAGTTCCCCTTTTCCCTGCATTCTTAGTACCACCACCTCGAGGTTTGGGAGTTTTTGAATTAGAATGAGTCACTTCCATTGTTCTCCTTTTAAGCTTCTCTTTGAATTTTCCCGGATGGGTGCTAAAACAAATGATACACCTTAATTAATTTTCCAAAAAATAAATAAATATGATTCTACTAAACAATGTGATAAGTCACCTATAAATGGACAAATTTATAAGAAGTTATTAACCAAACATAGAGTAAAGTTCAGCACATTCGATATTTATCAAAATGAGCCGAACAATGTAAGATGGATTACTAAGTAAACGTATTCAAGTTCGGCTGTATCATAAAAATTAATTATAAGCCGAACATGGTTAAGATAAGTTTGAGTATGTAGGTTCTGCTGATTCGATATTCAAAGCACAACAAATTTTTCAGCTGAACTGTTCTTCATCTGTAGGAAAAAAAATATAAGTTCGACTGATAAATGTCAGCCGAATACTACTCTGTAACTACCAAAAATGCGAGGAATCATCGATTACATGTCATGAAATCAATGAAATACGAAAAAACAAGCAATGGGTTTGTGGGAAATACCTTTCTATGTGCAATTTTATGGAATCAGGGTTTATTTCTCGCTTTTCAACACCAATTAATCCACTATCCTCTTCATCTCCATCTTTTCCAAAAACTCTAGATTGAGATGCTACAGAAGCAACACCAGGATTCGGCGTCCTACCTCTAGCACATCGCTTATAACGAGCTGCCATATATGGGTTTAATCGAGAGCTTAATCGAAAAATCAAAGTTTGAGAATTTGGTTCCTTTTTTTGGAGAAGAAGAGGAGAAGAAGAGGGAGAGAGAAAGGTTTTTGGTTTTTAAAAGTTTTTCTAAAAATAAATAAATTAAGTAACAGTTTTTAAAAGTTAATTAGTGGGTTAATTAAAGG
>JAJJMB010010811.1:0-21581 GCA_023531105.1 Papaver atlanticum | reverse complement strand
TTTTTTCATTACAAATTAGCTAACACAAATCCATTGGATTATCCGCACCCAATCCGTTCATCCGTGTATCCATTGGATGCAAATCCGCTGGATGTTGGATTGGATGCGGATGCCAAATTTGAAATCCGTAGTGAATCGGATTAAATGCGGATGAGGTAAAAACCGGTCTATACCGTCCCCCTAAGTGCAAGTGCACACCCTTGCAATGGGTTGGCTCCGCCCCTCTGAGTATAAATCTCCTTATACACTTCAGTGGTATAACAACATTCTTACCTGCAGCCAGAAGTTCTTCAAGTATTCCACTTTTACATTTTTGACTTATTCTCACTTAAGCATTGAAATTTTCCGTTGCAAATTGGAGTTTTCACAAAGCAAATTGGAGGAATGTTGATGACATGGTGAACCAATGCTGTGCCAAGTTTCCATGAACCGCCAAATCCTTCCGACAATAGATTCTTCCAATGTAAACATCCTTAGCCGTGATCAGCGCTGAGCACCGAATTTCCAGATCCCAGAATGTAGCTCTATCATTTGCGTCACATAAGAAAGAACTGTTTTGGCATCGGTCGGAAATATAATCCCCTAGTACCAACCAAGAGAACATAAAAGAAGTTACATATTCACGGAGAATATGAAAAATAGATGAAAGACATGACAAAGGCCGCAATAGAAAATGTATTGTCTACTGCATTGCTTTTGATTAGCACATTCCTTTGTTTTTTCTTATTCAACTCTTGTTAGGAAGTCGTCTTAAGTTATTGAACATGACCAGCACTACTTAATTAACAAATTCACGCAATGCATAAAAAATAATAAGCAAACCAGCTAGCAATGATCGGGATCGAATTATCACAGCATGGTTTGCGTTACACGTAATTTAGCAGGGGTTGACAAACAGGATAGTGAACCACATCCTCAATCAACCTCTCCATCAATTCCAATATTTTTCTCTCCGTCTGTGCCACATTTTTAGGAACTCTTTAAGAAAAAAAGAAAAAAAAAGTTCATATTGAATCATAGAGATGGCTAAAACCATGTCTTTTGCTGTTGCTACTTTTATTCTTGCTGTTATGTTTATGGCTTTAGTGGTCGATAGCCGGATGATTGAAAGGAGCGTTTTCGGAGGAAATGTTGAAGAACCCGTTGGTGGAAGCAAGAGAGCTGGTAGTGGAATTATTATATCTAAAAGGAAGTTTATAAGTATAATCGAGGGAAGTACTGCTGGTGGAATTACAGTCGAGGGAAGTGTTGAGGGAACTGCTGGTGCACGTAAACTCGAGGGAATTTTCGATAAAATCAAGGGAACTGCTGGTAAAGTCACTCGTAAAATCAAGGGAACTGCCGGGAAAGTCACCAGAAAAGTCAAGGGAACTGCCGGTAAAGTCAAGGGAACTGCTGGTAAAGTTACTCGTAAAATCAAGGGAGCTGCCAGTAAAATCAAGGGAACTGCCGGTAAAGTCACACGCAAAGTCAAGGGAACTGCCGGTAAAGTCAAGGGAACTGCCGGTAAAGTTACTCGTAAAATCAAGGGAGGTGCCGGTAAAATTATTGGATAGGACCCATACCCTAATTCAACCACTCTATGAATCGTAATGTTTCTCTCCGTCTGTTACACATTTTCGTGAACTCTTGAAGAAATGAGAAAAGTTCATTTTCATTTTTCACTGTTGGTTTCATACCGAATCATAATGATGGCATGAACCATTTTCTTAATTAGGCTAACTTAGCTATTGCTGCACTTCTTCTCGCAATTCTTTCCTCGTACTAGGGGCAATTACGGCTTCTAAGCCTCGTGTATTTGTTCATAACTAAGGCGTGCTTGTCTGGTTGAATTCTTTCACCACTGGTTGCCACAAACTCCATGTTTTTATTTACCAAAATTATTGCCATACACATTGAACCTTGGAGATCCCCCTGAAAACAAAGTATTCTCTGAAGGTGGAGAATTACCACTAAACATGATACATGGAGCTTTTTCTCTATTCGTAAGACGCGATCACCTGGTTCAACAATTAAGCTGCACGTCCATGTCCTTTCTCGAGCAACTGCCTTAAGATTAGGACTTAATTTTGATATCTGTGTTACATAATAAGAAGAGCGGGTCGTTGTTTGGCTACATACGCTTAGCGTTTTTCCTTGACTGTCTTTACTTCTTGGAAACATGATTTGGCCTGTTGAAAAGATGATGAAAATTTTAAGGGAACAATAGAACTCAAGAGAAGTTGATCGGATCTCTGGCCAGGTATTAAATGTTAGAATTATATGTTTTCTCTTCTTTTCTTTTCTTTTTTCTAATTCAAGTAATTCGTTTGAGATTCCAACGCAACTCGTTACATCTAAAAAATTATTGATATTAGATAGTAAAGTTATTGTGAACTTTTGAATCCAATCACATTTATAGCCAACGAGCAGGTCTAAATTTGTTTCTGGTCAACTCAAACACTTCCGACCCAGATGTATAAGATGAGCCAGTGAGCCACGCATCAGATTAGACGTAAGAAAAACAAATAAATGGACATCCACTAAGATTTGAATCTCAGGTCAGATCGAAACAAACAAGCTTCAGATTCTTGACTGCCTCAACTACAAACCGGTTTCTTGATGAAATTTTCACTGTCTAATTATGGCAGTAATATGGCAGTCAAATTACCTACCCACTTTGCCTATTAAAAATGCGTACAACAATTCTACATTGACCAGAAGTACGTTCCAGAAAAATTCCCGTTAAAAGAACCCCGCGGGGTCCCCACTTTGCCTATTAGCTGGGAGTGACATTAACCCACATGCGCTTATCTCTTACGCGATTTAACCCACATGAAAAACACATGCATGCACCTTTAATCCAAAGTTAATTGCAAAACAATGGCACCTACAATATACGTGTCAATACTTCACTATGTCGACAATGCTTTGAATTTCTTGGCAGCTTTAAACAATTGAATTTCATCTTGACAATTCAGTGAGTCACTGGATATGGTGTGAACAGATCAGACCAATGAATTCATTAATGGAAACTTATGGATGCATGAGAGAAAAAGCATGGACTTTATTAAATCTCTGTAGCACACGTATACCACTGAGAGTAGTTATATCTAGGTGGGCAGTGGTTGGATCAATCATATTTTCTTTTACAATAAACTAGAATTGTTTACTGATGATGTGTATATCTTAAATGACTCATCGAATTTCAGCCTTGATAAATACCTTTACAATGGATTTTCAGAAAGTATACCAACATTCAGTACTAGATCTTGTTAGTAAAGACTAAAGATGGCGATAATAAGGAGACGATTTCCTGGGTACTTCACTAGTTCTAGTCATGTCTTTGCAATATTAGCTATATGCGTCCTTCTTAGTGCTGGTAAGTATTTTTATTTATTTATTTTTTCGGAAATGCTATTCATCTCCCTGATTTCCATCTCCCCACAATCTAAACCACACATCATTCAGGTCTAGGTAGGGTTCACAATTCCCCAATATGGGGTTTAGATTGTAGGGAGATGGAAAAGAGGGAGTTGAATAGCCGTGCTGTTTTTATTTTATGGATAAAAAAGATTGCAGTCATTATTCATGCTATGCTATGTATGTTTGTAGAGATGGCAGCTGCATGGAAGAGGGATATGTGTATTCCTGGGGATGTATACATTGACTCAAGAAATCATCCTGCTAAGGGGACAGGTTGCGAATTTTGTGAGAACTGGTGCAGTAAACAATGTTTGGACTTGGAACTTCCGGCTGTCTCCTATGGGTGTCTTGTTGCTGGTGATACTGACATCAGATGTAAGTGTTGTTGTGGACGATCATCATCATCAGTGTCCTCTTCCTCATTGCCAACCCTTCTTAATCGACCTGAATCCGAGTTTAACGGTGGATGGCCACACGATTACAACATATGTCAGCCAGGTGAAGACCATGAAAAGGTTGAACGTGTAGATGGAAGGTTTTGCATTAATAACCCATCCTGTGAGGAAAATTGCAGGAGGAAACAGCGTTGGTTGACAAGGGCAGAGTGCGTAGCAGGTGGTCAGGCGGTTCCTAACCCTTCCTATAAATGGTATGAACAGTGTTGTTGTGGACTGGTCAAGCCGCCGCCACCATCACCATCTCCTCCACCACTTCCTCCAACACCACCACCTCCGCCACCTCCTCAATGCTGTACAGTGATGCCTTCACCTCTATGTCCGTCTCCATTTCAAAAGAACATGTGCAGAGCTGAAGACATATATGTAGCTTTTAAACCCCGTGGCGGTTGTGGTATTTGTCCAAGTGAGTGTAACACAAAATGTTCTGGACTTGATAGTCCAACCGTATCGATGCAACGGTGCACAGCAGAACCTACTTCTCAACTTTGCGAGTGTTGTTGCAAAAACAATACACCATCAGCCCCTTGTCCATCACCCCATCCGCAGACACCTCCAGTAGGTACATGCAGCGCCACAACCGAGGATGCTTTTATACCAACCCTCGTAACTGACTGCTCCCTCTGCACAAATGAGTATTGTGAAGATATATGCTCGGCAAGTGGAGTTATATTCACGAGGATGGAATGTGCTTCTTCCAAGTGCAACTGTTGGTTCAGAACCATTCCACAGCCATTATCACCTAAAGCTCTGGGCTCATCAATATGCCTAGAAACACACTAAATATTTTAAGTACACGAGTGTGTGAGAGTATGCGTGTCTTATCCTTTTTAGTTGTCTGGTGGAGTCGTTGTCTGCTAGTTCACCTCACACCTCACTGGTATTTGTAATCTTTATGCATATAAACTTTCACACCAACATTCCAGTAAACTATCATCTAGTCTTGGCAAGTTAGAGAGCTCGAATCTTCTCACTATCAAAAACACTTGATAGAGACTCATTGATAAATTTAGATGTCACTGTGGTACCTTATTAAAGTTATTTGGCGATAATACCAGTGATGACCTGAGTTCCAAACTCCTTGGCACCCTTTTTTTTTTTATCTATTAAAAAGTAGACTAATATTTTTATCCATCAAAAAAACGCATGGACAAATCACAAAATTTATAGCTTTTTTATTCTTTCCAATGTCGCTAAATCATGAACTAATTAATGAAGTCGAATCATTTTTATCTACATGCATACTAAAAAAAAACTACACTATTCTTCAGTTTCACCTCTGGAACGTCACATACGTGCTTCAGTCCAAATAAAAGTTCAACGGATAGAAGGATATGCTAATGCTGTGAGTTGCACCGATAGTGTTTTTTTTCCCTTCTTCTCCCCTTTGACCAAGTCCAGACGTTGACAAAGTCCACAATGAGAAAAATATTTAAAAACTGTGAAAAGAGGGCTGAGACAGCGTAAAGCTTGAACTTTGAACTGAAAATCATCATAATACACAAAAAGAAAAATCTTTCATCAAAAAAAAAAAGAAAAAAGGAAAATTGTGGACTGGTATCAACAAATTTTAACTGTGTCAAGTGCAGAGCAGAGCTCCTATTTCTCAACCGAATGTCAAGTATTGCGTGTTCGATTATGGACTGAAATTTACATGTGGAAATAGGAGTAGTTTTGACAAAGCAAAGTGGAAGGGAAAGTTAACATGCATGGTAAACCAATTAATGCTGGGATAAGTTTCCTCTCAAGTTATTGAACATGGCCGAACATGGCCACCACCACTCACGCAATATATAAATATATAATAAGCAATCTTGCTTGCTGGCTGTGATCGAGATCGAATTATAAGATATGGTTTGGGTTACACGTAATATTTAGAAGGGTTGACATACAGGATAGTGTCCCTGCATCCTCATTCAACCTATCCATAAATGGCAATGTTTTTCTCTGTGTATGGCACATTTTTATGAACTCGTGAAGAAAAGAAAAAAAGTTCATATTTACTGCTGCAGGTTTCATAGAGATGGCTTCAACCATGTCCTTAGCTATTGCTACCCTTCTTATTGCTGTTATGTTTCTCGCTTTTGAGGTTGATAGCCGGGTGATTGACAGAAACTTTTTGGTAGGAACTGTTGCAGAAACCGTTGGTGAAAGCAAGGAAGCTGGTGGTGAAATTATAGGTCAAATCGAGGGAAGGAGCGTAAATGCTGGTGTTCGTAACCGCGATGCACAATCTGATGAAATCAGGAGAACTTCTCGTAACATCACCGGTAAAATCAAGGGAACTGCCGGTAAAGTCAGTCACCCGTAAAGTCAAGGGAACTGCCGGCAAAGTCACTCCTAATATCAAGGGAGTGCCAGTGAATTTACTCGTAGAATCAAGGGAAGTGTTGGTAAATTTATTGGATAGAACTTCATCTATCATTTGTGTACTTGGGATGTGCGTGATTAACCCATTGTTTTTTCTTTTCTTTTCTCGTATTTTTTTTTTTTTTGTCATTGTTGCAATGAGGCACTGACCTCTTAATAAATTTTTCCTTTGTTTAATGGAAAAACAGTTGAAAAATTTGACACTATTGTCATATATATATATATATATATCTTGAATATGGTATATGTAAGTATTAACACCTTATTTGTTTACAGCTAGCTTATGCGTCTGGATCTGATTCGTCTAGGTCTGACAGCGATCACCTGACTGAGTCAGATCTGATTCAATAGGTTTGTTGTTTGAGTCAGATTTGACTTATTCAAAAATATGTGAGTTAGTGGTTTGGTCCAATACGTCAGGGTATTTTGTTATATGACTCAAATGGGTCTGAGTTATGGATTAGGTCTGAGCCAGGTATCGAGTCACGTCTGACTCAAAAAATGATCTGATATGTAATTGGTGACGAGTCAGGGGATTACTCAGGTCATCGCGAGTCAGATATAAACAAATTAGTTCTCAGACGAATCATTTGAGTTATAAAAAACTAATATCATGTTAGATTGTTGGCTATTTGTGTTGGATGACTTTTTTTTTGTGAATAAGGTATTTCATTAAAAACTAAGACTCAAAGTGAGTCGACATTACAATAAAAGTAGAGCCATCTACGATAGCCAACAATCTAAAGATATTACAAGAAAAATAAATGATAAAACCACTAAAAGGTGTTGGACACATATGTTGCTTCGTTAAAAACCTTGACAGGGAAAACCCATAACCAAAGGGATAAGACCTTGACAAAAGAAAAGAGCACAACGCGATGAGTCATAAAAAATATTCTAAAACTAAAATTGCAAAAATAACCAAAACATTTGTAAATCTTCATTAACCTAGGAAGCATTCGTTCTCCATCAGTACCAATAAGTAGTCTTCTAATATTGGCAGTATGTATGGTTTCACAAACAAGATACGAAGAATGAGCTTCTTAATTTGCTCGCGATAACACTATCAAAAAGGTTTCCTAAGCCCTTCTACCACAAACAAATCTGATAAAAGTGTCACAATGGCCTATACAGGAATGAGATCTCTTCTTAATGTTTAAGGATGCGAAGATTTTGTTGATGAGAGTTGCATCTTCGAAAAAATACAACCATTTAGAACATTGCCAGTATTGATTTCAGCATCATGTTGTTTCACAGGAGTATTCATTTTCCTATACCAAGAAGAAACACAAGATTAAACTACATAACAATCTTACACCGACACAATACATATTAAAAGGGAAAGCTAATAAACAGAAATTAACCCAAGTTGTAACTAACACCAATTGAAAACTAAAGTAACCAAATACTGAACCAAAAACTAATGACACTGTACAAGACGAGAGTCAATTAAGAAGCCTATTTTACTATCCAGTAACTAATGACACTGTTACTACGATAAAGTTGCTGATAACCTCAGACTAATTAAAGGAATGAACAATCAGAATATCCCAAAGCGTAAATACTGTAGTCAACTAGTAATTTAGTGCTTAATAAAGCTACAAAAACTTAATGGGTTCTAAGAAATTTCAGAATCTAGTGAACCTGAATAATATGCATCTTAATAATACAACATAGGGCAAAAGTTTAACAAATAAAAAGGAAATAAATCAAAGGAGAAGAGTGAAAAAAAAAGGCCCCTGTAAAGCCAACCCAAACCAACTGTAATGCTCAGACACTTGTTCTTGCAGAGAGATAACGTTGATTCACTATAACTGCCAGAAAACTTGGAGAGAAAATTGACTTTGATGACAAAGATGGTATTGAAGTAGGACTTACCTGGGGGTAGATTTAGGATCAGAGGAGTTAGGGTCAGGGAAAGGAATTACAGGGAAAATGTTTTTTATTTATTTTTTATTTTTTGAAAGGAATTACAAGGAAAATCTAGGCGAAAACCCATCAAGGAAGATAGAATATATAGAGCCAACATACCAATAAAATCAACAACTTAAAATCCAGACAACAAAAATTGGATCCAGTCCTTAAAAAAGCGTACAAGTTTTTATTTCAAGTCCTTTAAAGAAGCCAATCCCAAAAGAAACTAGTCAAGGTAAACAAACCCCATCCCTGTTCTAGAGACACAGCTTCTAAGAAACCCACTATCACTGGGGCAAATTAAAGATTTAATTCACAAAATTACTTTTCAAATTTCAAGACATAACTAAGATGTTTTTAAGCAGCAATTGGTCTACCTCCCTTAATGAGAGGCCAAACCCAGTATTTTTTCCGTGTTCAAAAACAAAAAGATCCAAGAGAAGAAACAGAGATTAATAGATTGAAGGAAAAGCAAAGTCTGAAAAGAAAAACAGAAGAGCCAGGAGAACGGAAGACATACATTTTAGATTTGGGAGGAGTAAAATTGATGGTCTAGTACAAAACCAGGGATTTAATGGTTTTTCCTTCAAAAACTTTAGCAAAATCAATTAAAAGATTCCTTTAACATTTCAGATAGATTATCCTTTTTTCTTTTTTTACTTTATTTTTTAGATTCATTTCAGGATTAGATCATCCTTTTTTCTTTTTTTATTTTTTTTTAGATTCATCTCAGGATTCGATCAAGGGAGGAGCACATGAACAAAAATTAAACCAGAGAAAAAAAGAAAGAAAAAAATAGAAAGACGTAAAATAAAGAAGAGAGAATAAGATCACCACACAGGATTAGATTCATTGTGTTGGATGACTATTTACTAAAATATGGTCACCCCTTAACCGCTGGCTAAACTCAAAATGTGACATCCCAATATATTTACTTAATCCCCAAACAACCCTTAGGATCCTCCAATATTCCCCTTTATTATCCCCAACATTATCCTCCCATTTCAACCCCAACTTTACCAAGCACCAAACAGTCCAACC
Source organism: Papaver atlanticum (assembly GCA_023531105.1). NCBI lineage: Eukaryota > Viridiplantae > Streptophyta > Magnoliopsida > Ranunculales > Papaveraceae > Papaver > Papaver atlanticum. The sequence continues at coordinate 12,396 of JAJJMB010010811.1, read as the reverse complement.
AACCCAGACAACAACTCCACAGTCCACACCCACACAGAAAAATGGGTAATCAAGATCATCATCATCAACATTCAAATGAGCTCATCACCATTACTGATGAGAAACCAAATTTGATATCAAATTGTCTTCTCTCTTCAGCATTTCTTCATACACCATTCCAACCATTCTCATCATCTCCTCACCACCCTAGAAAACCCAATAATCCTCTCCAAAATTTCCAAGCTTCTTTAATCTCAAAAGGTAACGAGTTTCTGAGGAATTTGGAAACCATTGCTGCTGGAAATCCAGTGGTGCAGAAGCTCTTCTCTTTCTCTAACAATATCAGTGATTTCTGTCAGGTAATTTCTGGTCAAAATGTTTTTTTTTTTTTTTTTTTGATTTGGTTATTTGTGGATATGAATTCTGGGTTGTAATAATGTTAGGATGAAAACCCATATCTTGGAATTTTTTCCTGTGGTCGGAATTTTGCTGAATTTGGAAAGTTTGACATTATTGGATAATTGGGTTTTTTGAGCTGTGGTCATAATTTGAAAATGTGGGATGTTTAGAATGTGGTTTACAGATAGAATAGGAAGAATAATTAGTGGTGGTGGTGGTGGTGGGAAAGATAACATTGATGTGGTGGAGGTGCCAATTGTTCAAACCCAATCAATGGGGGTGCTAAATATTGTAGAGGTGGTCGAATACTATCCACATTTTTACCAACTATACTGGTCTGTGTTATGAACAATCCTAGAGTTAGTGTTATGCTTCACAGCCCATTGAATCATAATATGGTTTTGTTGGTCTAAAAGAAAACGTAGATGCTCCCATCACATTGGTGCAGTTGGGTTGACTATTGAACTTGGTTAAATCACCTCTAATAGGGTGGTGGGATTTTGTTTCAACAAACTCGGATAGTTAAACTTGTGTAGGCGTGTTAACAGAAGTGGAATTGCAGAATTTTGTTGCCCTCTTTGGTTATCTACTGTAACCCAGATAAAAAAAGATGGTAATATGATATCACAATGTGTGTTTCTATCGATAGATGACTGTTACGATCTTAATTCCCATGGTACAACCAGAATGTAGTTTTTGCACCACCAGATAGGTACTTTACTACTTTGCTTAAGTCACGATTGAGACAGTGAATGATAATATCCTTTCAGGGTCAGTTTTTATTACTGATGAGTTTCATGCTTGTGCCTGCACCTATATGCTATTTTTGTCTCCGTGCATGGTCTTTCCGCATCAGGTTATGCTCAAGAACTTTTGCTTTTCTTTTTGAATGATAGAGGCAAAATGTGTATGGGCTAATTTGTTGAACTGTAAAGCTCTTTTCAGATGCGTCGCAGAGAATTCATATTGTCAAACTCGTTATCCAAACACAACTTTGCTGCAGTTTTACCAGGAGATTCAGTAGCAGGTCTTGTGGCAGCTAATGGTGTATTAAACTTCTTGAACATTTACAACACAATATTGGTTGTCAGGCTCGTTTTGACCTGGTTCCCAAACTCTCCTCCTGCCATCACTAACCCGCTCAGGTATGTTATTTTTAAAACATTATCACAAAATTTGCATACAATTTAGGACTTTTCAGGTCTTAGTTACATCTTAGTTGCTGGACTTCTGAACTTGCTTAAGATGGCTTAGGGTAAGATTCTCAGAAACGCATATATTGCTATTACGTTTCGATCTAGATCAAATGGTTAACAAGACCCGACATGAAATGTAACAGAACACATTTATTAGTTCAGTGTGGTGTTGATGTTATCATTACACAATGCATTATAAGTGTGAATTGCATAGTGGAAACTTCTGATGTACTTCAGAATAGAAAAATGCTGCATTTAGGATACACTATATTAGTAGAGTTCACTATGGATGCAGGTTCGATATAATGAATGGGGTTGTTGTGTTTCTGACATTAAACTGTATGTTATTATTTCAGCACTATATGTGATCCTTACTTGAACATATTCCGCGGGGTAATTCCACCACTCGGAGGATTAGATCTCTCTCCAATATTAGCATTCCTCGTTCTAAATGCATTAACCAGCGCTGCAACTGCACTTCCTGCTGAACTTCCAAGTACAAACGAAAAAACAACACAAGATCTTTCTTCCTCATCTCATTCGCAGTTTTTAAATCTCACTTCAACACAGAAGAAATGGTTAAAGAGGGTTTGCGGAAACAAATCAAAAACAAGTCCTGCTTGAACAAGAAAATTTTGTACGGTATGAGTTTCTAACTCTGAAAAATGTAACTGTTTTTCGGCTGTAAATTGAAACAAACAAATCAAATGCAGCTTCATAATTTTTCAATCTTTTTCGTTGTAACAAGGATTTCCACATTCTGCTATGTAATATACTATCTGAATCAAAATGTTACATGAATCAGATCATTCAGATAATCTGAGAAAATGCAAGTCCAACATTTACTATTTTCAGGTGGGACCCACAATTATATATCTGACCCCACTTGTAAACTGATCACCAGTATCTCCGCCGTTCATCCAATCCCAACTCCACCAAAATCAGAATATCAGAAACCACCGCTCATCAAGTTGACCATACTCCGATCTGAACCGTTGATTCATGAATCATATTGACTTTTCCTATTTCTTAACCTACTGCCGTAGTATCTAATCATCTACTCCTGCCACCCTGGCTATAACTATTGCTTACTGTCAATTATACCCCTAACTATTATCTCAAATTACTGATTATGCCCTCGAGAGAAAACCAAAGAATCCAGAAATTTCTTCCCCAAATCGATTTCCCTCCAAATCCCAAACCCTTCCACCGCCGCCGCCGCCGCCTTCATCCATTCCACCACCACCATCGCCGCCACTCCTCAGTCCATTTCCACCATAAAACCTATCAGAGAATTGCAAAGCATGTGACAGAGATCTTGCATAAGACGCAGCTTCATCAGATTCAGCTCGAACTGGATTCTCAATCACAATCTCCGTCGTTTCATCACCACCAGCGCCACCAACAGAAACTGAAACTTCATCAGATTGAGCTCGATTCTCGTTAATCCTTTCCAGTTCCACGAAAATCTCAGCATCGAAATCCTGAACCCAATACTCAAACGATCCGAGCGAGTAAGACTGATTCTGCAAATCGCTAGCAGAGAAACTCTCATCAACCATTCTGCTACTCCGACTCACACTTCCAATTTCAATCCTGAAACTTCTCGCAGAGGATGAAATCATCTTCAATTCTCCATCACCATCTTCATCCTCAACGTGTTTCACATCAGATCTGCAAATCGGACAATTGTAATTCGACAGCAAAATCCATTGATCAATACAAACAGAATGAAACACATGACAACAACTCGGAAGCAACCTCAATTGATCTTGTTTTTCGAATTTTGAAATACAAATCGCACAATCAAGCGTATCCGTCGTCGTTGATGTTTCCGATGATGAAATGGAGGATGAAGATTGACGAATTCCTTTGATTGATTCGAATTTGAAAGTAGGTAATGAATTTATAAGGTTCAGATTGTGTTGATTTGATTGGGGATTTGGTTGTGGTGAGATCTGGTTGTTAAAGAGAAATCTGAGTGAGTGTGTACGGATTTGCGGTGGTGGTGAGTGAATGATTTGTCTTGGTGGTGATGGTGATGGTGGTGGTAGTGATGATAATGTTGATGGTGGTGTTGTTGTGGTAGTGGTGGTGTCGGAAAAGTGACGGTGGATTATGTGACGAAGGAGTTTGATGATGATTAGTAGTAGAACGAAGATGATGACACTGATGATTATTGCTATGCTGTTGTTTTGATTCTTCATTTTTGATGATGATGAAAATTAGGGATTTGGAAATTTGATTTTGCGAGGAAGAAGGAGCAGAAGAGGGTTTGCGATTTTGGAGGGACTTTTTATATGGTATTTGAAATTTGAAATTAAAATTTCGAAACCAATTTCTTTTGCACAGATACTGTATTTTAGTTATCTTTTGTTGAAAAGCCGACTTAGCTCAGTGGTAGAGCGCGTGACTTTTAATCCCGTGGTCAAGGGTTCGATCCCCTTAGTCGGCGATATCTCTTTTTTATGTTTTTTTTCTTCATATTTGCTATTTTTTACTTTTAGTACTCCTGTTTCAGGTTTACTTTTTTTTACTCTTGTTTCAGGAAAAGTGATACATTCTCTTTTTCTTATTTGCCAATGAGAGTTGAGAAGCGTAAAAAGAAGCAGTATAATTGTAGAGCTCATATAAGCAAGTGTGACAGATATCTGTTGGAATTGTTTGGTGTCAATAAATATTACATTGTAGAGCTCATATAACACTGATTCTGCATTCTATCTGACAGAATGATTGTTGTTTCGAGTTTGATACCACGCCGGACACTCTGATGTGATCTGTGTTGAGTTGCAGTACTTTTTCTGTTTATGCCCGAGTCGAAGTAAATATTACATGGTTTCTTCTTCCCCAGCCAGATCCAAACATCATCTTCGCTGACTCGCAGTGCCCTTCTTTGTTGGTCTAAAATGAGAGGCTGGTTGTAACTGACGCAACTTGTAAGGTGTTCTGGTTAACTATTCTCAGATGGTAACGAGCTTAGCGAAGTTCAGTTATTTTTCCTTATCATGAAGGATTTGATGATCTGAGGGGAATGCATATTTCTACTGAACTATGCCCAGCAATCTTCTACAAATCTCTATCCTTCATCAGGTTTCTGAATCTGGCAGCTTTTTCGGGCGTACCAGCTTGTGCAGATATTTTAGACAACAGCACATGATACAGATGATTAAGAGCCTAATTAGCACGGTACTTTCTTTACTCGGGCGTGCCAGCTGCACTAGAATCAGATCTGATCACAATATGATACTTCTGAATTGCCACTGCCCACTCACCTGCACAGAGAACAGCTAGAATTTCAGCTAGATAGCTGACAAACCCGAACCACCAGCAACTGCAATTACAAAATCTCCAGAACTTGTTCTCCCTATGAAACCGAATCCTGCAGCTCAAGGATTACCTCGAGAAACATTTCCAAAACCTCTTTAGTTTTTTTCTCATGTCCTCATCAGTTGAGCAAATACCAGTTACCAAGTTCAACACACTACAAGCAATGGTACACTAGACTTCCATAATTTTTTAGCCCAAGGAATGACAGGATATTGAGTTCTTACCTTATTAGCAGCAACAGCAACAGAAAATTCTCCGTCTTAGCGCAGTCCACTTGTTTCGCTTTCTCATGAAGGATGTGACTGTGATCCTGAGGGGAATGTATGAGATCTTAGATACATTTCTACTGAACTGTACCCAGGAGTCTTTTTCAAATCTCTATCCTTCATCAAGGTTCTGAATCTTGCAGCTTTCTCCGGAGTACCAGCTTGTGCGTAAATCTTAGACATAAGCACATAATACATCTCATTCTTTGGGTCTAATTTGAATACATGTTCTGCAACGCGCTCAGCCATCTCGACATTCTCGTAGATACTACAAGCACTTAGCAGAGCTCCCCACACACCTGCATCAGGTTCAACTGGCATTTTTTCAATGAATTCATATGCTTCTGTTAATAGACCGGCTCGACTTAGAAGGTCTACCATACAGGCACAATGCTCTACACTAGGGACAATGGAGTAATCTCTTTTCATGCCCTCATAGTATTTTCTACCTTCTGCAACCAAACCGGAATGTTTACAGGCCGTTAAAACCGCAATGAAAGTAAAACTGTTTGGTTTTACCTTCTCTTGTAACATCCTTGAGAACATCTCAAGAGCATCGTATCCATGTCCATTTACTGCGCAAGCATAAATCATAGCGGTCCATGAAACCACTGTTCTTTCTGGTAACCTGTGGAAAACATCCCGAGCCATGTCTATGCTTCCGCATTTAGCATACATATCTATTAGAGCATTTGTGACTGATAGATTGTTTTCAAGTCTTTTACTAGTAACAAGATGATGAACCCATTCTCCATTGTTAAAACCACCTGACTGAGCACAAGCTGAAATCACACTGACCAGAGTAATATAATCAAAATCCACATTCTCATATAACATTCTTTGAAATAACTTAATAGCCTCAGGACCCAATTTGTTCTGTTCGTACGCAGCAATCATAGCATTCCATGAAACCATGTCACGAACAACCATCCCATCAAACAAACTCCTGGCCCTGTTAACATTCTCATTGTTGTCATCAACTCTACACTTACCATACATAGAGATCAACGCATTAATGAACGAAAGATGCGAATCAACCCCCAGCTTAACTCCAGTCCCATGAATAATTTCACCCAAACTCAATAAGATCAATACAGCACAAGCGGGAAGAACGCTCACAAGTGTAACCATATTCGGGTGAATCCCCGAAGCCACCATCCTCCTAAAACCATCCAACCCTTCCATGAACCACCCATTCTGTACATACCCCGCAATCGAAGAAGTCCAAGTAACAACATCCTTCTCAACAATATCCTCAAAAACCAGCTCCGAACTCGACATCTCTCCATTCCTAGAGTACATAGCAACCAAAGAACTCTGAACAAAACCATTCAGCTCAAACCCGTGCTTAATCACATTGCAGTGCACTTCTCTCCCTTCCCTCAAACCCGATATAACCCCACAAGACCGTATAACAAAAGGAAAAGTATAATGATCTGGTAAAAACCCATTCTCGTGCATTTTCTTATAAACAACTATAGCTTCTTTACAAGGACCTTTATCACTATAACCTCTAATTAAAGTATTCCAAATGAAAACATCTCTGTCTCTAAGAGGAATTTCTTCGAACATGTTGCGAGCGTAAAACATGCTTTCTGATAAATTACATGCTAATGTGATTAGTTTAGTCACTAAGACTAGATTTCTTGATGACCCAGTTGTTAGGATTCTGGCGTGGATTTGCTTTAAGCTTTTCAGAGACGAACATGATTTGGAAAGGTAGTTGTAAGGAAGCTGGTGGGAGTTCATACAAAGTTTAGTTGGGTTTTTCAGGACTCAAAGTTTGGTCTTGTAAACATGGTCTGGTATAAAGTTTGAGTTCAAAGATGCCAAAGGAGTGTGGGGGGCCGAGTGGGACCCAAACATCTGACTCGTGGAAGATTTGAATCTGACTCAGAGTACATCGAGCTAGATAGTATTTGAGTCAGGGTACAATTTTATACCCGAGACATGTTGGACTCAAAAGATTTTAATAATTTTTGAGTCAGATGTAATCACTCAAATGTCAAATTTTCTGATTCTGACTCAACTTACGTTTGACACATTTGAGTGGATCCAACAATTTTTATGGACTTGACTATTTTGTACTTTTTGAGCCAGATGAAATAAACCAGATTTAGGAATAATGAGTCAGATTCAGATAACGAGTTAGATTCAGCCGAGTCAATTGAGTTAGGTTTGTGCAATATATCCATGCCACATTCATATATTGCTTTAACACTACGAATACAAAAACAAAATTGCAGAAAACAAGCTTAAGCACATCTCTGTTATCAATCTAAACAACATCTGAAGTACGACAGCCAGCCGGATTTTAAACTGGAATGCGCGCAGAAAAGGTTCAGAAACCTAATGCGTAAACAGCAGCAGCTAAACTTCCAATCAAATGTAACCAAAGAACCCTGTAAGATCCACTAGCATTACTGCAATCATCGCTTGTTCCACTAAAACATCCGGGACCTTGGTCTTTGATCTGACCTCCATCAACAAGAAAACTGCTATTCGATTTTCCATTACTGAAAAGTACGCACCAAAAATACGGCGACCCGCCATCGGTACCTTTCACTGCCGCCCCAACTTCAGTATGGTTTTTATTGTATAAGATATCCAGTCCCTTGCTGCTAGGAACAAGAAGAGTAGAAAATGCTTCAGGTGCACGGATGTATTTTGATTGACAACCTATTAGCCGCCCGGTTATTGGTGTTAAAGTTGAAGCTTGGATGCCGCAGCTGGGAGCAAATGTATCAGCAATGTCTGAGTCAAGAGGTTTTTTATTATCTACGTCCTCGCATTTTCCTTGGTATGCTTTTATGTATTGCAAAGCAATGCAGGCTAGTCCTTGATTGTCCGCAAGAAGTGATGCTTTGTGCGCAGTTCGATTGCTGTTGAGTACTGATACAAGCTCATTTGCTGTGTTATCTGCAATTCATAGTCCAGTTATTAGACAATGAAGCATATATGACAGACCCAAACAACAAAATTCACAATCAAGAAAACAAGGGTACGGAATAACTGAGGAATCTCGAACAAAATGATGGCAACATGAATGGAAGCGAAATCAACTGACCGGGAGCATTGAGTGGCACATTTGTTTACACTATAAGCTAGATACGAACAGTTTGTTATGCGAAATCGAATGGGAACATTTTGGCACTCTAGATTTCAGTAGCTTCAACCAACAGCTGCATCTAATCCACAGTTAACAGCCTATGGGATTTTATTTCTCTAACACTAAAGCTTTTCAAGCATAGCTTGTTTCCCAACAACATGATGGCAACATGGACAAAGCGAAATGAAATGACCAGGAGCATTGAGTGGCACATCTGTTTACACCCGTAAGTTCTATCTGAACAGTTTGTTATGCCAAATCAAATTGGAACATTTTTGCAATCTAGTTTTCGGTTGCTTCAACCAATAGCTGCATCTAATTCACAGTTAGCAGACTATGAGATTTCACTTCTCAAGTCAAAACTAGATCTTTAAAAGCATAAGTTGTTTTCCAAAAGCTTCAAATCTTGGGATGGAAAGCGAAGAAAAGAGCAGTTCCCTGTCTCAATATGCAAATCTCTTCAATCATTACTCCCACCCCAAATGACATACAACACGGTAAATTTTAACAATCTAGATTTCAGTTGCTTCGGCCAATAACTGCATTCTAATTCAGTTAGCCCACTATTTGATTTCACTTCTCAACACTACAGCATTTCAAGCATAATTTGTTTCCTAAAAGCTTCAAATCTTGGGATGGAAAGCGAAGAAAAGAGCAGTTTCCTGTCTCAAAATGCAAATTTCCTTAATGATTACTCCCACCCTGAAGGACATTCAGTAATCCAGGGAAAACCCACACAATCGGAAATGAATTCGGCTTTCAGGGTGCAGGGTTATGGATTATTCATTATATATACAGAAATGCAGCATAGTGAATCAGCTGAATCCTATTCTAGAAGAGTTGACATTCCTAAGCACTCATACGTTTGAGATTTCTAGAACCTCAATCAGAAAACAATCTCTAACTTTTAGCAATAATCAACAAGCAAAAAGAAACCCCAAATACAAAATTTCAAGAAAATCTAAGAGACTGAACTCATATCTGAATCAGAATGACACTTGAAACTAACCCATTTGAACTATTAAGCTAGCAATAACTGTATGGTTTTCAGATTGGATAAGAATTGAAGAAAATAAACAGTAGAAGTTTAAGTGGATCTACTTACTTTTACTGTCAGCTGAAACAGTGACTAAAAATAGTGAAGCTAATAAAACCCAAGCTGCCATTGCCATTACTGTGGAACTGAGAAATGCTTGCAGATGATGAAGTGAGAAGTGAGAAGAGTGAGTGAGACTGTGAGAGAGTCTAGCTCAGAGGTATATGCTTTGCTTTTGTCTTCAATCTTCCTCATTGAGGTTATAGAAAGTCAATATTGCCCTTGTTGATGATTTGAAATGATTGAAAAAGCCAATTTTCAATGATGTTTGTTTACAAAACACTCAAACTTGGATTTTTCATGATGGATGGGGATAAACCCTAGAGAATGTTTGGAGCAACTCTCGAGTTCAAGTCTCAGTAACTACAAATTTTCCATGTATTTTTGGAGGGTACCGCAAGTCGCAACCGCAATCCTTCAGACATCGAAAGATTGACAGTTTGTTTCCTTTACAGATTCCTACACAAGGTTTTCCCTGTGCCCCATTAGCAATAATGTTCTCTGTGTTGTTTTAATGTACAGTAAGGTAGTGAAACTGAAAAGAAAGTTACCGAAAAAAACAACTAGTTTCTTAAACCACGCAGAGTAAGAGACAACCAGAACGGCAATATTTACACTTTTTACTCCAAATATTCATTTTTACCGAAAAAATCCGTTTCCTGGGATCTCTTTTGGACATCTGACAAATCCTGGAAATCTGTTTCCATTACCTCGCTGTTCAAGTTGACTGTTGTATAATTGTTTCCTGATTACCCTCGTCCACCTCCACCTCTTTTGGCCACCCTCTGAACCCATAACGTTCAGAAAATGAGTTAAGCAAGTAATAGAAAAACTGAATGTACTTAAAATTTAAGAGTTCAAAACAAAATGCTGTTCTTACCAACTTCCGAAACTCGGTCCTGGACTCCAGCATATGTGAATACAGGGTTTGTTGTTGAGTAGTGACCAGCTCCTTTAACTCTATGATCTCCAATTCACGCATTCGTAGCAGCTGCCTCACCTCTTTAAGCTCCTCGCGCAGCTCTATAATGTCACTGGACGCATCCTTATTACCCTTCAACCTCTTCGGTGGCTTCTGAACGTACTCCTCTTCGTAAGCCTCCTCTGCATATGCATCATGGTGATCAGAGTTGTCTTCCAACTCTTCCATTGGATCAGATTCATCATCCTCATCCTTCTTCTCCATTTTAACATTGCAATAACGTTGTGGTTTCTTGTAAGAGATGGGAACAGGTGATAAAACGTCCAACTACAAATAAATACACATACAAACGTTAAGATGCGGTTACGAACTTGTAGTAGCGCTACAAAGTAAAAAACACTATTGGACTAAATACCTACTTTGCTGCAGTTGAAGACCTCCGTTTGGATGGCAACGTAGGATGGGGCAGTCTCACACGTCCACCGCAGAATAGGAGGAAAACAGTTCACAGGATCGATCCTCTTGGCAAATGCTTCCCCAAGTTTGGGAATATTTTCATAGGCCCAAACCTGAAAATCGAAAAACAAGTTTTCACATTTAGTTTTAACACGGTTTCTACAACAGCTGAAGATAACAAACATACAGTTCATACCTGGAAAGCAAAGGGGAATCCCCTCAAGGAGTAAGTCTCATGCCAGTGATTAGGATTCGTTCTTTGCTTTTCTTTGAACTTCTCTGCTCGCCTCCTTAATGCAACAGCCAGGGAAGAAAAAGTCCGTTCATATGAAACTAGACCCCAAGGGTACATGTTGAATTCATCTAGGTCATCAACTATTTGGAGGAATCTCAAATCTATGTACGTCTTTTTATCTTTACCCAACAAGAAAAACTCTAAAAGGTAAACTAATGCTAATTTTAAGGTATCATCTTCGTGTTCACAATTTATAAAAGTTTCTTCCAATGTATACATGCTAATAGACTTGGAACCTGAAAAATACTTATGCCGAAGCCTATGAGACAAAAAAAGTGGGTCTTTCTCTATGTTTGGCCTTGTTTTCAAAGAAAGACCTGTTACTATGGAAAAATCCTGTGCAGAGAATTGGATCACATGTCCTCCTACCAAAAACTGCATGGCCACGTCGTTGAGACAAGGACCGCCTAACTCTCTTAGTAACAGACTATGCACAACATTTCCACAGAATTTCAGTTTGGGTATGCACATTAGATGCCCGAAACATGTTTCTCTAAACTTCTCCATTTGTGTAGCATTTAATTTCTCCTCGATAACTTTGATGGTTTTCATTTGTGACAAACACGTAACTGTGGCTTGGAAATGCATACTTTCCTTAATCTTCAGAGAAGGTGTTGAAACAACGGCCATCCTGCAGTATACAATGGGAAAACATACCCCATTAACCCCACATAAAATTTACAGCAAGTAATCTCGACTACCATCTACACATAATCCAATGTCAATCTCAGCGGTCAACAATGTTACAATGGTGGGTGCCAGGTGGAATGCGAACAACAAGTCGATTTCTTCAAAATGATAAGGCAAAAAACATTTTCAGACTTAGCAATAAGTCGATGTCAAGTTACTAGTAGAAACAAACAATTTAGACCTTGCCCAAATGTTTCCCCTGTACTTGATTCTACATACGAATTAGGATAAAACCAACACTAAATCTCACCTTATCAACACGAAAGAAGAAAAGAAAAAAAATAGCAACCGCCAGTAAAGATCATGATTATTAACCAGAAATAAAAGTAAAGTAAAACTAATTTACTCTAACAATCAAACCAATCATTCATCACTACCAAATAGTATTTATTTCAGTGAAAATCAATATCGGTTCTGCTTATTTCAAATGTCACATACACATAGGGGCAAAGCCAGCATAGGCCATGGGGCATCTGCCCTCACGTCAGCTGTCCCCATAAGCCATTTTACACATTGCTTAGGGATATAGTGCGATTTAGCCCCACCCTCACAAATCCACCTACCACCTCTCCCATAGGATTATATCTGGCTTTGCCACTGCACATATACATATATCAGTTCTACATATTTCAATTGTCACATACACACACACACACACACA